>JXCR01100298.1:8562-77464 GCA_002079205.1 Phalaenopsis hybrid cultivar | reverse complement strand
TTATTGTGTGGTAGGTGTGGAATTATTTGTAACCATTGGATTGTAATTGTGGTGGCACAATCTTAGCCATTAATTTAGGAGGTGCCACTAGTATAAAGAGGAGTGGAGTCTTTGAGTTTTGTATCAAGCCAAGTTAAGGTGTAAAGAGTGAAGCTTCTTCCATAAGTTGTTTGTTTTTAGCCTTTGTCATTTCTTAAAAGCATAAGAGTGAAGCTTCTTCCATAAGTTGTGTTTTTAGCCTTTGTCATTTCCTAAAAGTTTCTTCATTCCAACATAGTAATCATGAGTTTCTTTGATTTCCCTTATTGAAATACTTTTTTAAACTGTAAATTTTGCTGAAATTAGGATTCAAACAATCATGAATTTACTTTAAAAAATTTTCAACTCATAACTTCATTGAAATTCATTCTTGACGGGATAGCTTTTGGATAACATATCATTAATAGTGCTTATTCTAGTAAATACATAAAATAAGGGCCTGTTAATGAATATTAAGTAAAAAATTTAGATTTATCTGCTATAAATTTAGGCCATCAAGAAATAAATCCGGCAGCTATGGCATTTTTCCTTAACATCAATAAATCCAAACCTTTTCCTAACTCCTATTTCATATTTAAGATTAACCATAACTTTAATAAGGAACATTACATCTCTAATCCCTAAACCTCAAATTTTACGTCTTTACTAACTTACCTCTGCATTTACATGACAATGTGCATTTCACTTCTTAAATGTTAGAATAATCGCATTTTTTATGTGATTTGAAAATTTTCATGGTATTAAGATAAAAAAATAAAGTTTATGTTTTTGATACAGAAATACATAAGAGTTAGGAGGTATGTATGTAAATACCCTGATCAAATCAATGGTATTCCAAGGACAGAAATATTGTCTGGATGTTCATGTTGAAATATAAACTTAGCTTTAGTTGTTTAAATAAAGCTTAATTTCTAGAAGCTTATTCTAGAATAGGTGGTAGGTATGAAATTATTGTGGGGTAGGTTTGGTAGGTGTGGTAGGTGTGAAATTATTGTGTGGTAGGTATGAAATTATTTGTAACCATTAGATTGGAATTGTGGTGGCACAATCCTAGCCATTAATTTAGGAGGTGTCACTAGTATAAATAGAGGTAGAGTCTTTGAGTTTGTATCAAGTCAAGTAAAGGTGATAAATAAAAGTGAAGTTTCTTCCATAAGTTTTTTTTTTTAACTTTTGTCATATCCAAAAAGCTTCTCCATTCCAACAGTTCAGGCTTCGAAAAAGCTTGACATTTTCATAAAATAAAACAAGAAGTGAAAAACTACTCAGAATCGACAAGTACTTACTTTATCTTTTTTATTGTCTAGTTTCTTAATTTATTTTTCTTATCTAATTATTCAACAATGTTTTTTCTCCTTTATGTAAACATCGTAAAATAGCAAATGATGATCAAGCCTGCCTGGCAATTTGAAGACTTCATCATATAGATAATGGAAGAAAACAATTATTTCTGAAGCACGGAATTCAAACAATTGTTTGAGACAAATGTTATTTTAGTTAGAAAATCTGTATAAATGATGATTAAATTTTTCTGAATTTACATGCAGAAATGAAATTAGATTATTGGAAAACTTACATACCACACAATTCTTAGGCATTTAGATATCTAACACCTAAACTTCATTATTTACAGTCATAACACTTGGTGAGGTGCATTTCACTTAAAATGTTACTTCTGATATGATTTTAATGATTTAAGTTATATGCATGTAAATATGAAAGTTTAAGTGCATGTTAGATGTGTAAATAGATAAGAATTATGCATGCAAATCTTCCTTGCTAAATGAATGGTCAATATTGAATATCAAATACGAGACAAGAACAGCTTATGACTTAGAAATGTTTAAGAAAAATACCATAGCAGCAGGATTTCTTTTTTGAAGGCCTAAATTTGAAGCATATTAGTATAGATTTTTTATTTAATATTCTTTAAAAAAATTAAATTTGAACAATAAATAAATTAATATTTTAAAATCTTAATGTTAACTTTTAAAATTTTATATACATAAGTGAAATATTACAATGTTTATGTAAAAATTTAAATTTTATTACTTTGGATATTACAATTGCTCATTATACTTATTTTTTGACCTTTTTAGTTTTAGTCAAGTCTTTGCTTTTCTTTTGTTTATTTTGATTTTTAGGCTTTTCAGTATTTTTTATTAGTTGAGTTAGCTGTTGTTTTGCTGGTTCTCCTTTGTGGTGGTTGTTTGGGTTGTTGTTCTTCTTTGTTTTATCTTAGCTTCTTTATTTTTATCATTTTTTGGTTTTTTTGACTTTGCTCTTGATTTTGGAGTTTTGTGTTAATTCTTGTTTTCTCTAGGTTCTTCTATTGTTGTTGTTAGTTGTGGAGTTGTTTGTTTGGTGGTAGTTGAATGATGGATTGTTGCTGCTGGTGTAGAATGCTCTAATTCTCATTTGTTGTTGTTAGCTATGGAGCTATTTGTTTAATGGTTCTTCTCATTGACAGATTTTGGGTTGTGGAGCTGTTTGTTAGTAGGTTTTTGAATGGTGGATTGTTGCTGATGATGGAGGATGCTCTCATTCTCATTTGTTATTGTTTGCAGTGGAAATGTTTGCGCGGTGGTTTTTCTCTGTGGGAGATGTGGTAAATGCTCATTGCTAGAATGGTGTTGTTGATGGAAACTGCACTCAATCTTAGTTAAATTTAGCATCCTTGAAGACTACTTTGTGCAATTTATTGTTGCTAACTTGTGATTGCTCTCCTTCTTATTGATGTTTTAGCTCGGCTGTAGCTGCTGTTAGAAAGGTTGTTGTTTCTGAGCTCTATGAGTTTCTTTATGTGAGCTTTCTCTTTGAGCTCGTGTGTAGTCTCTTTGTGGTTTGTCCGANGACTACTTTGTGCAATTTATTGTTGCTAACTTGTGATTGTTCTCCTTCTTATTGATGTTTTAGCTCGGCTGTGGCTGCTGTTAGAAAGGTAGTTGTTTCTGAGCTCGATGTGTTTCTTTATTTGAGCTTTCTGTTTGAGCTCGTGTGTAGTCTCTATTGTGGTTTGTCCGGTCATTCGTTCATAGGCTGTAATTTTTATTATGTTGTTGGGTTGAGTTGTAAATTTTCTCTCGGTAAGTTGTCAATTTGTCTCCAGGAGAGTTGTTTTTTGTGTCTTTGACTTATAATTATTTTCTTCTTTTAAATAAAGTTGGGCGTGATCCTCAACTTCACNCTATTGTGGTTTGTCCGGTCATTCGTTCATAGGCTGTAATTTTTATTATGTTGTTGGGTTGAGTTGTAAATTTTCTCTGGGTAAGTTGTCAATTTGTCTCTAGGAGAGTAGTTTTTTGTGTCTTTGACTTATAAGTATTTTCTTCTTTAAAGTAAGATCCTCACCTTTACAAAAAAAAAAAAGAGAACCTACAAAAGTAAAACGAGGTCTAGGTATTGAAGCATAGAGAGCTAAAATAGCAAAAAATTCAATACTAATTCTAACCCAGCGTAATAAATTTAAAAGAAAAACTCTCAAAGTTGGTCAGAACAATATAAGTATCCTGCAGCCAAAAACACTTGTAAATAATAAAACAAATTAAAGTAATGAAATGGCTTGATTGTAACACTCACACATGTATATATATATATATATATATACATACATACGGGTACACATATTTTAAAATTGCTTCATGTATTTTGGTTTTTTTTGGGTAGAGTTGTAATGCGGAGACAGGAACCCTATAGGTAGGTGGGGATCCTCTATCTNTTCTAACCCAGCGTAATAAATTTAAAAGAAAAACTCTCAAAGTTGGTCAGAACAATATAAGTATCCTGCAGCTAAAAACACTTGTAAATAATAAAACAAATTAAAGATATGAAACGGGCAAACGGCCTTATTGTAACACTCACACATGTATATATATATATATATATACATATATATAGTTTAAAAATATTTGAACAAAGTTTATTTTAAAGTTATATAAATTTTTTACATATGTTTTTGAGCTCAGAATCTCTTTGTCGAAATTAAGCTCCAACTCAACAAATTTAAAAATATCAGTGGTTTTTATTCTATAGGTTATAGCACATGATTAATGATATTTGAAACAAAGTCAACTTATATCTTTATCTAATGCTTTTGTTGAATTCATAAATGTCTGAGAGTTATACCCAAGGAATAGAGCGGGAGCGAATAGATGAAAAGTAAAAATTTGAGTGACTAGTCTCTTTCTTTATGAGATGGTCTCCAATTTATAGGTATAGGAGGCATCCCAAATGCACAGTTACCTTTAAGTCAACTCATACAAAGAAATTTAGGGGTACTAAGGTCATTCATACAATACATATAAATATTCTTATAAATAAGTTGTTGGGTTGACCACGGTAACATTGGTCCAAACTTGTTCCTTCTATAGTGGCGGGTCCAACAATGTGAGGATAATGCAAAAACTCCTTAGTTGAGCTCGTCTTGCGAATTCATCTCAAACTCTAGTTTGTTTTCCTCATTTATTTGGCACTACGGTTAAAAGTGCAAAAACCGACGAAATAACCGACCGTTTTTTTATATGTAGAAAGACTTATTTTAATTATCGATGGTTCTGTGACTCTTTTTATATTTGTTATCTATGATCGTATATTTACAGCATCTACCATTGCTTATCAATACCAATATATATTGTAATTATTTTTAATTATACCCGATCGAATAATTTGTCAGTTATAAACAATATAAACCGACAGCTATAGTTTGTTGGTTATCTTACGCATTTTATTATTAAGCAATGGGAACAATCGTCAGTAAACATAGTAAAAGTTGCTTGTAAGCTGTCAGAACTAATCCTAATCCCGCTCGAAATCACCTCTCTCTAGGTCGTTCTAATCTCTCCTCTCGAACTTTCGTCTTCTTTACCCGAAGCTCTCTTTTCTCCCCGAAACCATCACATGTGCCTCTCTGTTTTGTCTAAAACCACTGTCTTCATTCCCAAAGCCCTCACAAGATAGTCAGAATTGGAGCTAGCTGGGAGCATAGTGGCGGGAATGTGGCTTACAATGATCATAAACTCCCATTTTTCTGCTCCTTTTGCTCCTCTTCAACCAGAAAAAAAAAAATTTGAGGATGTTAACTTGCTTTCTTCATTTTCATTTTTATTTTCATTTGCTTTGAGGAATGCATTTAAGGTTTAGGATTTAGCTACTAGAATGTTTGCTAAATATTTTTCTATTTGAGTTAGATTGCATCTAGGGCTATGATTTTAGCTCGAAGGTTGTTAATTAATCGAAGATTGATTAAAATTTTGGTTGGATCGAGATTGGATCAAAATATGGAAGCAGAGTTGCGAACCAAATTATTGGATCGAATTGTTTAGAGGCGATTTTGAGCTGACAATAGCTCGGCTCAAATTCAGATTGTTAACAACATATGACTTAAATTTAGCAAATTTAACTCAAATATTGTTAATCTCTAAATATTTGATTCAAAATTTTGCTCAAATTGAGATCAGACTAAAATAAATGACCTAAGCTATGGTCAAAATTTTGGATCAGATTTTTTTTTAGCCGATTTTGAGCTGACTCAGCTCAGCACAAAGTTAGATTGTTAGTAGCCCTAATTACATCAAGGATAGGCTTTAAGCACATATACTTTTTCTTTATGTATCGATACTCTTTTTAAAAATTTATAGGAGGATGCAACTTGGTGTATGATTTTCACCCTTGATATCCTTCTTGTTGATAAAACTAAAGAGAGAGATTAGAGAAAACATAAATTACGAAAGGCTAATATTAGAGTCTAAAGTCCTTTGTCTGAGTAGATCTAGCTTCAGTGGCAGAGTTATAGCTACGGATGATCAAATCATTTAGAAGGTGTGAACGTTCAAGATATCTCAGGTCCCTTACTCTCTTCCAAAAATAAANGTCTGTTCATTGCTTTACCTTTTGATGATTATGAGAACCTAAGAAGGAAGTCCTGCTTTGACTTTAATCACTTGTCTTAATCTTCATGTGGCGTTCAAACACATACCACTCAATTCCGAATTAGTCATATATATATCACCTAAGCTTCAATTTACACATATCTACCACTTATTTCTTATATGCCTAGATATTTAAAACCAAAACTTCAGCTCTTTCATACATATCATTTAATGCTTATGCATTCACATATTCAGCACATAATGTTCGACATTTGCGTACCAAAATTTGCTAATTTGGAGAAACTCCCTACTGAGTTTGTCTCAAAACAGCCCCTTGACACTCAAATCCGAACATATGAAGTCACCGTCTAAATTTAAATTATAGCTTTTCATTTATAAACGAAGTAGCATGTATGTAAGAATCGAAATTTGGATTTTAGATATGTAAATACATGAGAATTGGTTGTTAAGCCTAAGTGTCAGAAGTGCAAATGCATTGGAATAGAATGATCTGCATGAATAATACACATGGTCATTTGCAAGTTTGTCAATACACATACTCGCACATATATTTCTATGACTTCGTGTAAAAGTAATTCACATGCCAAATTCTCGATGCATCTTTGCGAGGTAAACCCGGACGTTATCGAGGCGTCGGATGATCGCAAGGGCATCTCGAGCCGATAAAACAAGTTACATCAAGCTTCACATCGGTGAACAATCTCTCTTTCCTATGTGGTAATATATGGATTATTGAGCGGGATTTACGTGGGAGGTGACGGGGATATGGATGATGATGAGAAAGACATCTAAGTATACGTGATAGTAGAATAATGTTGTATCTCTTAAGCCCAACGACCTCGTGATGGTGTCGGATCGATGCTACTATTTGCCAAAATTTGGTAAATAGTTGCCCTTACTCTCATTAGTTGTTGGCAGCTCTAGCTCAACGGTGTGATTGACTTGTGAAATGTTTGATTTGCAAAAAGATGTGTAGTAGTAAAAATATACTTATGGATGAAACCCATATTTTGCCAACTAAAATATATAAATCTAAATTGTTTATCTTCATGAAAAATTAAGAACTTTTTTTAAGTGTTGTCTTTTCGGAAAGATCAATTGTTAGTCACACAAACTGGGTTGAGTGTCACCCTCCTTTGATTGTCGTGTTTGTAGCCTTTTACCCTATGTTGGGTCTCACATACATGATGCTGATGGTTTCCTAAGGATGTCCCTTAAGAAATCGTTATGGCTTCAACCCTAATTCTAAGTCCACCAATAACTTAAATTCTTATAGCCAACACCAATCTTCTAAATATGTGTCACTTGACTTTTTAAATACGCACATGATCATAACTTCTGTGTTTGCTTAATTTTCTGAAACATTTGCATGCTTTATTTGCAGTTTTAACCTTTTAACAGTGACATCGGAGGTGGCAGGTATGCAGTAGGTTATTCTCTTTACTGCACTTTATTGAATTTATTTGTTTGTTTACACATGCAACATCCCTATTCTGCTACTTACTACACTGAAAACCCCTAGGATAGAGAACAGTAGTCCACCTATTTTGGAGGAACCCTACAGTAAGCCTCAGTGACCCAACAATAACAAATATTTTTTACTTCAAACACACGCTTCGTACCCAAAGCCATCATGGTAAGGGGCTTGGAGTGAGTTGTCCAGGAAGCAAGACAAGATGCAAGCGGTTACGGGACAACTTTAGATGATAGTCAAGACTCAACATGACGTATAAACCTTCTTTTGACTTAAACAGAAAAAAAAAACCATAAGACTTTGACGTTGTTCATCCAGTATTATGTAAAGCCTCATACTATCTTTAGGCTTTCGTATGATTGTGTGTCATGTGATATAAGCTCTAACTCTTTTTAACATTCTGAGGTTGTTCGTTCGATGAGACTTAAATCCTCTATCTTCCTAGGCTATTTACATGATTATATATTGTGCAAGTGTAAGACCTAAATTTTAAATAAAATAATAGAATCAAAAGATCAAATAACATACTGCCAAAATGTAAATAGAAATAATAGGATAGTTTGGGAAGTCAATGAGGTTCTCCTCAAAGTCTGTGATATCCCCTAGCTTTCACTCCTTTAGATTCCAAGATAATTTTTCCTACTTGAGCCATTCTCACTTGAATTTACTATGAATAATCGTAAAAACTAAATGTTGAATTCTTGAAGACAAAATCATGATCATAATCAAGAGTAATTTTTGTTGTTTAAGATGCAATTAACTATAGGGGCTTGCCTCTATAGGAGAATTAGTAACCGAGATAATATAAACACTATATAATCTTAATATTAGATAGAGAAATTGTCGGTCATAAATTTTGAAGACTAAAATTGAGTCATAATCTTTATAGTTTAAAAGTTAAGCTTGTTGATGAGTGGCACGCTTATCTTTGAGATCATATATTACTTATGATATCGAGCTCAACTGTCTAAACTATTAGATATATGAGAACTGATCGGTCTCATCTTTTAAAATTGAAATACTATTTTTTAAAATAAAAAATTAAATTATTTTAAGACGACCGACACAAGAAGTTTGTCACTGCCTTAGTCTTAAATATCGTTCATGGAACATAGAAAATATCAAATTTGCTTCTTTCACCCACTTGAAGAGTCAACCTGAATATTCTAGACGAATGACGACCAATTTGAGGAGTTGATCAATGACGACCCANTATATATATATATATATATATATATATATATATATATATATATATATATATAGTTTTAAAATATTTGAACAAAGTTTATTTTAAAGTTATATAAATTTTTTACATATGTTCTTGAGCTCAGAATCTCTGTCGAAATTAAGTTCCAACTCAACAAATTTAAAAATACCAGTGGTTTTTATTCTATAGGTTATAGCACATGATTAATGATATTTGAAACAAAGTCAACTTATATCTTTATCTAATGCTTTTGTTGAATTCATAAATGTCTTAGAGTTACACCCAAGGAATAGAGCGGGAGAGAATAGATGAAAAGTAAAAATTCGAGTGTCTAGTCTCTTTCTTTATGAGATGGTCTCCAATTTATAGGTATAGGAGGCATCCCAAATGTACAGTTACCTTTAAGTCACCTCATACAAAGAAATTTAGGGGTACTAAGGTCATTCATATAATGGATATAAATATTCTTATAAATAAGTTGTTGGGTTGACTACGGTAACATTGGTCCATACTTGTTCCTTCTATAGTGGCGGGTCCAACAATGTGAGGATAATGCAAAAACTCCTTAGTCGAGCTCTTCTTGCGACTTCATCTCAAACTCTAGTTTGTTTTTCTCATTTATTTGGCACTACGGTTAAAAGTGCAAAAACTGACGAAAAAACCGACCGTTTTTTATATGTCGAAAGAATTATTTTAATTATCGATGGTTCTGTGACTCTTTTTATATTTGTTATTTGCGACCGTATATTTACAGCATATACCATTGCTTATCAATACTAATATATATTGTAATTATTTTTAATTATACTTGATCGAATAATCTGTCAGTTATAAACAAATATTAACCGACAGCTATAGTTTGTCGGTTATCTTACGCATTTTATTATTAAGCAATGGGAACAATCGTCAGTAATTGTATTAATAAATGACATAGTAAAAGTTGCTTGTAAGCTGTCAGAACTAATCCTAATCCCGCTCGAAATCACCTCTCTCTAGGTCGTTCTAATCTCTCCTCTCGAACTCTCGCCTTCTTTACTCGAAGCCCTCGCCTCTCCCCGAAACCATCACATGTGCCTCTCTGTTTTGTCCAAAACCGCTGTCTTCATTCCCAAAGCCCTCACAAGATAGTCAGAATTGGAGCTAGCTGGGAACATAGTGGCGGGAATGCGGCTTACAATGATCATAAACTCCCATTTTTCTTCTCCTTTTGCTCCTCTTCAACCAAAAAAAAAAGTTTGAGGATGTTAACTTTCTTTCTTTATTTTCATTTGCTTTGAGGAATGTATTTAAGGTTTAGGATTTAGCTACTAGAATGTTTGCTAAATATTTTTCTATTTGAGTTAAATTGCATGTAGGGCTATGATTTTAGCTCGAAGGTTGTTAATTGATCGAAGATTGATTAAAATTTTGGTTGGATTGAGATTGGATCAAAATATGGAAGCAGAGCTGCAAACCAAATTATTGGATCGAATTGTTTTGAGGCGATTTTGAGCTGACAATAGCTCGGCCCAAATTCAGATTGTTAACAACATATGACTTAAATTTAGCAAATTTAACTCAAATATTGTTAATCTCTAAATATTTGATTCAAAATTTTGCTCAAATTGAGATCAGACTAAAATAAATGACCCAAGCTATGGTCAAAATTTTGGATCAGATTTTTTTTTAGCCGATTTTGCGCTGACCCAACTCAACACAAAATTAGATTGTTAGGAGCCCAAATTACATCAAGGATAGGCTTTAAGCACATATACTTTTTCTTTATGTATCGATACTCTTTTTAAAAATTTATAGGAGGATGCAACTTGGTGTACGATTTTCACCCTTGATATCCTTCTTGTGGATAAAACTAAAGAGAGAGATTAGAGAAAACATAAATTATGAAAGGCTAATATTAGAGTCTAAAGTCCTTTATCTGAGTAGATCTAGCTTCAGTGGCAGAGTTGTAGCCACGGATGATCAAATCATTTAGAAGGTGTGAACGTTCAAGATATCTCGGGTCCCTTACTCTCTTCCAAAAATAACATTCTTCTTTCTCCCCTTTCTAAGACTATTTGGGAGATGAAGATCTCTCCTCTTTCTTTCTCTGGTTGATTGAATCTTTGGTTTCAGAAAGATTTTCTTCTCTTTGTTTAATATTAATCATATAGAGCTTCCTTTCCTTTATAATTGCTTTGATCTTTATGGATTATGAAGGCATTTTCTTGTTTATTAAGGGATTTGATGTTCTCATTTCATACTACTTGTGGTTCTTGAGCATTGAACTATATTTCATTTTGAAGAAGAAGAAAGATCAATTCATATTTGATGGTTATAATTAAATTTAGTTANTGATGTTCTCATTTCATACTACTTGTGGTTCTTGAGCATTGAACTATATTTCATTTTGAAGAAGAAGAAAGAACAATTCATATATGATGGTTATAATTAAGTTTAGTTAAGCTAGGATTTCTCTGGGAAATGATTTGCTACTCTCTGTTGTATTTCTTCTAATAGTGATTGTGAGGGTGGGAAAGCTTGCTCTGAGATTAACATACCTATTGAATTTGATGTTTTGATTGTTATCCCAGCTCTTTTCCTGTGAAGGAATTAAATAAAAGCATGGTTAACTTGAGTTGATTATTGCGAAAATGCTTTATGAATTATACCATAAATTTTTACCAAAAAAAAAAAAAAAATCCCACACGTATGTCTGCTTCCCTCTCGCCAAAAGGTCCTTCTTTCTCTTGGTTTTTACGAGCCAGCCCTCGATTCTACATGCCCTACTCACTCTCGATCTGATTAGATTATTTTAGAACTTTCTATTCAAATCATGCTAAGGTTAATAAGTGATTTCATTGTGGTTGAGGTATATAATCTTCCAAAGCATTACATGCTAACTTGATTTCCAACTTTACAAATGATGGTAATATCTCCTTCAGCTTGCCTCAACAAGCATTTCTTTGGTTTGTAGGTTTCATACATGACACCTCCAGAGATTTACTCATTTCGTAAGCTGAAGGAATGTTGGGTTTTCATTTGTGCTGAAACATATGTGTGTTTATCTCGCTTCTTTTCTACTTGTTGGATCATCATGACACACAAGTTATATTAAGTCTAGGTTGTGGACATTTAGGTTTTCATTTATGCTGAAATGCATACTTGTTTGCTTGTCTTGTTCGTCATTTATTAGCATGGATTCATGTGCTAAAGAAGGAACTTGCATAAGAGATTCTTGTGCTTGAAATGAAAGTTTGAGTGCTTGATATGTAAATTTATATCATTTGTTTGGTTGTATGTCGCATGTTATTCATTTTTAACGCTTTGAGGGGAATCTACATACATACAATGCCATCCTCATTTATTTACACATCTAACACTTACATGAAAATGTGAAGTTCTGATTTCTTTTCAGTATCTACATGTCTAATACATTAACTTCATTTTTTTTTACTCATACCACCTTACCATATGCATGAAATGGTGTTATTTCTTTGCGATATAAATGATTTGGGCGGTATTTTTAATGTGATGTTAAACACTGAGGTGGAATAAATGTGAAAAGCACGTTGCTTTTGTTTCTGAAAATTTGAAGGTTGCTACTTATTCATTTATAAAANAAAAAAAAAAAAAAAAAACCACACGCATGTCTGCTTCCCTCTCGCCGAAAGGTCCTTCTTTCTCTTGGTTTTCACGAGCGAGCTCTCGATTCTACATGCCCTACTCTCTCTCGATCTGATTCAAATCATGCTAAAGTTAATATGTGACTTCATTGTGGTTGTGGTATATAATCTTCCAAAGCATTACATGTTAACTTGATTTCCAACTTTACAAATGATGGTAATATCTCCTTCAGCTTGCATCAACAAGCATTTCTTTGGTTTGTAGGTTTCATACATGACACCTCCAGAGATTTACTAATTTCGTAAGCTGAAGGAATTTTGGGTTTTCATTTGTGCTGAAACATATGTGTGTTTATCTCGCTTCTTTTCTACTTGTTGGATCATCATGACACACAAGTTATACTAAGTTTAGGTTGTGGACATTTAGGTTTTCATTTATGCTGAAATGCATACTTGTTTGCTTGTATTATTCGTTATTTATCAGCATGGATTCATGTGCTAAAGAAGGAAATTGTACAAGAGATTCTTGTGCTTGAAATGAAAGTTTGAGTGCTTGATATGTAAATTTATATGATTTGTTTGGTTGTATGTTGCATGTCATTCATTTTTAACGCTTTGAGAGGAATCTACATACATACAATGCCATCCTCATTTATTTACACATCTAACACTTACATGAAAATGTGATGTTCTGATTTCTTTTCAGTATCTACATGTCTAATACATTAACTTGATTTTTTTTTACACATACCACCTTACCATATGCATGAAATGGTGTTATTTCCTTGCGATATAAATGATTTGGGAGGTATTTTTAATGTGATGTTAAACACTGAGGTGGAATAAATGTGAAAAGCACGTTGCTTTTGTTTCTGAAAATTTAAAAGTTGCTACTTATTTATAAAAATCTGAGGTAGAAAATATGAAATTTGAGCACTCTCCTTTTTAGGAAATTTGAAATATTTCACCGGCTTACAAAGTTTGGAAATATCTCAAAAGCTCGGAAATATGAAATGTGTGGTGAGGTTTGAATTATTTATGATTTTGAAGCTTNCATTTATAAAAATCTGAGGTAGAAAATATGAAATTTGAGCACTCTCCTTTTTAGGAAATTTGAAATATTTCAACGGCTTACAAAATTTGAAAAGATCTCAAAAGCTCGGAAATATGAAATGTGTGGTGAGGTTTGAATTATTTATGATTTTGAAGCTTTGTGGTTTATGGAAAAGTCTGACATTGTAGAGATTTTTATTTAGGAAAGGTTTTGGAACTTAGAAACTTAACCAATTAAAAAAAAAATTACAAAATCATCATGCCTTCTGATTTGTGAAAGTTTGGAAGCTTTTAGAACTTTGTTTTGGGAGATTTAAAGTTGATGTCAAATTTGGATTAGAATAGCTCAGATTGTTGTATCATGAAAGGTTTCATAGAAGTGTACCTTGTTATTCACAATTTTATTTAAATATATACGTGTGCTCGATGTGTTTTTGGTGCTTGCATATCTTAATCATTGTGTNATTTGTGAAAGTTTGGAAGCTTTTAGAACTTTGTTTTGGGAGATTTAAAGTTGATGTCAAATTTGGATTAGAGTAGCTCAGATTGTTGTATCATGAAAGGTTTCATAGAAGTGGACCTTGTTATTCACAATTTTTTTTTAAATATATATGTGCGCTCGATGTGTTTTTGGTGCTTGCATACTCGTTTGGGGCAGCTTATAAGTGCGGGCGGCGTTTTCAAAACGCCGCCGTACCGTTTGGTTCTCGCGTTTCACCAGCTTATTCGAAACTGCGTTTGGGTTTTTACACTAAATGCAGGCCGCGAGTCAACCCCCGCAGCCGGCCTGCGGGCCTCGTTTCGGGATAATCAGCTTATCCTGAAACGCACAAGCTGCCCCAAACGGAGGGAGACTGTTTTGGGGCAGCTTAATCTTCCTGTGGCGTTCACATACATACCACTCAATTCCGATTTAGTCATATATGTATCACCTAAGCTTCAATTTACACATATCTGCCACTTATTTCTTATATGCCTAGATATTTAAAACCACTTCAGTTCTTTCATACAAATCATTTAACGCTTATGCATTCACATATTCAGCACATAAAGTTCGACATTTGCATACCAAAATTTGCTAATTTGGAGAAACTCCCTGCTGAGTTTGTCTCAAAACAGCCCCTTGACACTCAAATCCGAACATATGAAGTCACCGTTTAAATTTAAATTATAGCTTTTCATTAATAAAAGAAGTAGCATGTATGTAAGAATCGAAATTTGGATTTTAGATATGTAAATACATGAGAATTGGTTGTTAAGCTTAAGTGTCAGATGTGCAAATGCATTGGAATAGAATGATCTGCCTGAATAATACACATGGTCATTTGCAAGTTTATCAATACACATACTCGCACATATATTTCTATGACTTCGTGTTAAAGTAATTCACATGCCAAATTCTCGATGCATCTTTGCGAGGTAAACCCGGACGTTATTGAGGCGTCGGACGATCTCAAGGGCATCTCGAGCCGATAAAACAAGTTACATCAAGCTTCACATCGGTGAACAATCTCTCTTTCCTATGTGGTAATATATGGATTATTGAGCGGGATTTACGTGGGAGGTGACGGGGATATGAATGATGATGAGAAAGACATCTAAGTTTATGTGATAGTAGAATAATGTTGTATCTCTTAAGCCCAACGACATCGTGATGGTGTCAGATCGATGCTACTATTTGCCAAAATTGGGTAAATAGTTGCCCTTACTCTCATTAGTTGTTGGCAGCTCTAGTCCAACGGTGCGATTGACTTGTGAAATGTTTGATTTGCAAAAAGGTGTGTAGTAGTAAAAAATATACTTATGGATGAAACCCATATTTTGCCTACTAAAATATATAAATCTAATTTATTTATCTCCATGAAAAATTAAGAACTTTTTTTAAGTGTTGTCTTTTGAGAAAGATTAATTGTTAGTCACACAAACTGGGTTGAGTGTCACTCTCCTTTGATTGTCGTGTTTGTAGCCTTTTACCCTATGTTGGGTCTCACATACATGATGCTGATGGTTTCATACGAATGTCCCTTAAGAAATCGTTATGGCTTTAGCCCTAATTCTTAGTCCACCAATAACTTAAATTCTTATAGCCAACACCAATCTTCTAAATATGTGCCACTTGACTTTTTAAATACGCACATGATCATAACTTCTGTGTTTGCTTAATTTTTTGAAACATTTGCATGTTTTATTTGCAGTTTTAACCCTTTAACAGTGACATCGAAGATGGCAGGTATGCACTAGGTTATTCTCTTTACTGCACTTTATTGAATTTATTTGTTTGTTTACACATGCAACATCACTATTCTACTACTTACTACACTGAAAATGACCCCTAGGATAGAGAACAGTAGTCCACCTATTTTGGAGGAACCCTATAGTAAGCCTCAGTGACCCAACAATAACAAATATTTTTTACTTCAAACACATGCTTCGTACCCAAAGCCATCATAGTAAGGGGCTTGGAGTGAGTTGTCCAGGAAGCAAGACAAGATGCAAGCGGTTAGGGGACAACTTTAGATGACAATCAAGACTCAACATGACTTATAAACCTTCCTTTGACTTAAACAGAAAATAAACCATATGACTTTGACGTTGTTCATCCAGTATTATGTGAAGCCTCTTACTATCTTTAGGCTTTCGTATGATTGTGTGTCATGTGATATAAGCTATAACTCTTTTTAACATTCTGAGGTTGTTCGTTCGATGTGACTTAAATCCTCTATCTTCCTAAGCTATTTACATGATTATATATTGTGCAAGTGTAAGACCTAAAATTTAAATAAAATAGTAGAATCAAAAGATCAAATAACATACTGCCAAAATGTAAATAGAAATAATAGAATAGTTTGGGAAGTCAATGAGGTTCTCCTCAAAGTCTGTGATATCCCCTACCTTTCACTCCTTTCGATTCCAGGATAATTTTTCCTACTTGAGCCATTCTCACTTAAATTTTCTATGAATAATCGTAAAAACTAAATGTTGAATTCTTGAAGACAAAATAATGATCATAATCAAGAGTAATTTTTGTTGTTTAAGATGCAATTAACTATAGGGCTTGCCTCTATAGGAGAATTAGTAACCGAGCTAATATAAACACTATATAATCTTAATATTATATAGAGAATTTGTTGGTCAAAAATTTTGAAGACCAAAATCGAGTCATAATCTTTATAGTTTAAAAGTTAAGCTTGTTGATGAGTGACACACTTATCTTTGAGATCATATATTACTTATGATATCGAGCTCAACTGTCTAAACTATTAGATATATGAGAACTGATCGGTCTCATCTTTTAAAATTAAAATACTATTTTTTAAAATAAAAAATTAAATTATTTTAAGACGACCGACACAAGAAGTCTGCCACTGCCTGAGTCTTAAATATCGTTCATGGAACATAGAAAATATCAAATTTGCTTAGCTCTTTCACCCACTTGAAGAGTCAACCTGAATATTCCAGACGAATGAGGACCAATTTGAGGAGTTGATCAGTGACGACCCAGAACAGGTGCATCTAAAAATAGGACCTGAGCTTGAAGGCGGAGACGACAAGAACAAAATTTAGGGTTTTCATAAGAGGGTACATGGTTTATGCATTTCTCAATATTTTGTTGGTGTAAGAAATAGGAATATATTTTCCTCATTCCTCCTGGACTAGCACTGAATTGACGGTCTCAGTTGCAAATTTGGGATACAAAAAGAGTTCTTTGGCCAGTCTTAGACTCTAGAGGAGTGGTGGTGAAGTTAATGAATTATTCGGTGTTTTTAACGCTTCTTCGCATTTAGTTGCCCTTTCAAAGTGCTATGTTCTTCTCAGAGCTTAAAAAAATGCAAGGCACTTGTCGTCAGATTTTGAGATGAATCAGTTAAGCCCTGCTATTCAACCGGTAATATTTTGCACTTATTTTAGATTTTTGGGGAGGGCTTGTTCAGTAATTCTTGTACTTTTCTAGCTTGTCCTGGATAACTTCAAGTTTTAGAAGATATCTTATGAATTTTTTGGTTGAGGCTTNTCATTCCTCCTGGACTAGCACTGAATTGACGGTCTCAGTTGCAAATTTGGGATACAAAAAGAGTTCTTTGGCTAATCTTAGACTCTAGAGGAGTGGTGGTGAAGTTAATGAATTATTCAGTGTTTTGAACGCTTCTTCGAATTTAGTTGTCCTTTCAAAGTGCTATGTTCTTCTCAGAGCTTAAGAAAATGCAAGGCACTTGTCGTCTGATTTTAAGATGAATCAGTTAAGCCTCGCTATTCAACCGGTAATATTTTGCACTTATTTTAGATTTTTGGGGAGGGCATGTTCAGTAGTTCTTGTTCTTTTCTAGGTTGTCCTGGATAACTTCAAGTTTTAGAAGATATCTTATGAATTTTTTGGTTGAGGCTCGGAAGATGCAATTGAGGGGAATCAACTTTGTGTTAAATTTTCAAAGGGTTTCAAATGTTTTAATTAAATTTTTTCATGTGTTGTTTGATTTTTTTAATTTTTATTGAACATGATCTACATACACCTCAACATTTCTTCCTTTTTGTTTAGAAAAAAGTACAGCCATGAGTCGCTGGTAAGTAGCTCCAACATTTTTTAGCTCGAAGGGCATTACAGTATAATGGTACATCCCTTCACACATGATAAAAGATATTTTTCCTACGTCAATGAAGTGCATCTTGATTTGGTGATATCTATCTAGGAAGCTCATTGGACAATATTTGACGGCTGAGTCCACCAATGTGTCAATACTTGGCATGGGATAACTATCATTCAACCAGGTTGGTGAAGTTGACACAATGTCACCATTTCCCATTTGACTTTCACACCAACACCACATTGGACACCTAAGTTGAGTATTGTACTTTGCGAATGTAAGTGGTCTCCATCAACTTCTTAAACTCTTTCCAGATTGGTTCGGCCAAGGTAGCTACTAATTATTTCAACTTTTGCTTCATGATAGGACAGTCATATTTAAATTCAGTCTGTGGCATGAGACATCAAGCGACACTCCTTGCATCTTTGAGGTGGACCAGGTGAAGATGACTTGATTCTTTTTAAGGGCATGGGTATGAATATTCATAGACTTGGAATCAAAAAAGTTCTTTTATTAAAATGAATTTACCAGTCTCGCTATCGTCCATGGAGATTTGAAGGATGACTTCATTAGTTTTGAGTTCATCCTCTCTCTGTTCTACAGGTCAAACAGCTTTTGGCCGATGCTAGTTACTATCTGGAGTAGCATGTTCTTAACTTCTCTAGGTCTCCTTGAATAGTGATGATCACTCAATTTTCTGGGAACTTTACAACCACGTGATGAGTGGATGTCACCGAGCAAAAGATGTTCAACAATGGTCAACCGAAGATGAAATTATATGTAGGCAGGGAATCAATGATCAGAAAGTTTTTAGCTTTTGTGAATTACTTGTCTTTATCTTGACTTTTAGAGTTATCACACCAAGGGCTTCTTTTCTTACTCTTGAGAACCTATAAAGAGGTCTGGAAGGTGATGCCATCTGTTGTGTCTTCAGGTTAAGCTTGTCAAACACTGCTTTCAATAGAATATTTACTGAGCTCTTGGTGTCAAAGAGGATGCTTCCCAACAGAAACTCATAAACAAAAGCCATGATTACAATGGCTCATTATAGGAGTTACCTTTCACAAGAAAGTATTCATTAGTAGATAAAATGGGGGATGGATCGTTCACTGTGGGATGAGAAATATTCCAAACAGTTCTCCTGATTGAATGCTCTTTAAGCTCGATTGATAGAAAGATTCTCTGCCTCCTCCTAATATTGCTGGTATTATTCCTAAAATTTTGTTGAAATTTGCTTATACAAGTGGTTGTTCTAGCAGCTACAAACTCCTTCAACTTTCTAGCTTTGTTTAGGTCCTTAATGAGGCTTTTAAGGTGTCTAGATTCTTCTCTATCATGGTCATGATCTCTGTGATAGGTGCAAAACTTATTTGGATTTCGAGCTGAGCTTCTAACATGTATCGGTTGGGTTTTTTTGAAGTACTGCTTAGCTTGGATGGCCTCTACGAGCCCAGCCGTTGAAATTCTCAAAGAGACATCCTGAGCTTCTTCTGTTGCATTGGTAGCCTTTCACTATGGTGAGGCAGTTGTTGATCAAGGTATCGAGGTTATCTATCTTGACCGCTGCTCTTGGCATTTTCCTTAGTTTCGTGGCATGGTTGATCAATTTCGTAGCGAGGTCAAGTAGGAGGGGGAGGGTCATCTTTCTCTCTCTAGCCATCAAAGTCGATGTCCTCTTATGTGACTAGGCACCGGTGACTACTTTTTGAGCTTCTTCACAATTTTTAGGACATATTCCTCCATTAAAGTATGGTCGTTAGCCATTCCAGTAGCTCGACCACTGATTTTGGCTGACATATGTCTAAAGCATATTTGAAATACTAACTAAGTACTCCTTGCAACAAGGCAGTTTGAACAATCACAAATTTGAGACTTTAAATTTCAAGCATTTTCTGCTGGAACAGTATGATGTACGAACAAAGGGTCCCCCCTTCATTTTGTTTGATTTTCAAAAGTGCTTTAGATTTCTTCCATGACATATACGTGTCATGAATAACCTTTTGAACTTGAAGGAGGGGATGACTCTCTCTAGGAGAGCTTTGAGCCATAGGAGGGCTGACTCCCTTAAAGTGGTAAAGAGCAAGAGACACTAGAATGCATCGACGATTTTCAATATAATGACTACAGACTCAAAAGAGGCTATGTGATCGGATGGGTTGGTGAGACATTTTTACGAATCAAGGTTGGAGGTTTGAACTTCTCTGGAGGTTCAACCTTCATTGAGCGAAGGCATTCATGGCATGGCCAAGGGTTGGGGTTTGCACAATGTGGTGTCTTTCCATTAAGGCTGATCTCACACTATCTTGGTAATGAGAATTTCTAAACTTTTCTTCTATTGGTTGGGATTTTTTATCATTGGGTAATGGTCCATCTTGCCTGTCATTGGTCACTGGTCTATCCTGGTAGTCAGGCTCTTGGTGACAAAATTCTTGGGAATTTTGGCTTAATGCTTTTTAGCTTCCTTTAACTAGAGCTTCATGAAAAGCACCGACCATCTATTCTCCCATTTCAAGAATTAAGTGTTCTTTCATCTTCATCACTTATTGTCTCACAATCTCTCTTGTGCTATCCACCTCTACTTCTTTGCTCAGTGTTTCTTGAACGATACTTTTGTTACTGTGTTGCACTCCTCTTCATGTTGGTAGCATGATTCCATGCTCACCATATATTTTAGGATCCTGAACCTAGAAATGTCCAAGAATCACACCCAAGGAATACGACATGCAAGGGAGAGAGAAGTGAATGAGAGAGAATAGATAAACAAAAGAATAAAAGTTTCTAAAGACTTTGTTCATGAAGTAGTCTCCTATTTATAGGTATAGGAGGCACCCTGAGTACACAATCGCCTTTAAGTCCCCTCCTTATACAAATAAATTTAAGGGAAAAAGGTCACAATACATATAAATATTATAATAAATAAGTTATTAGTTATTAGGTTGACCACATAAACCTTTATTCGTTGGCCCATACTTGTTCGTTGAACAATGACCGACCAAACTATTTGTGTATAATGCTAAAATTCCTTGGTCCAGCTTGTCTTGTAACTTCATCTAAGACTCTAATTTGCTTTCCTCATTTGTTTTGTTGGAGGTCATCCTACATTCAGATCTTCATAGAGTTTCTCCTCGTACACCTCATTGTGTGGGTGTCTTTCATTTGAATGACTTTATAATAATCTTTTGTTCGATCACCATGTTGATCGGCCTGCCAACAAAATGAATGATCCGTCAGGTTTTCAAAGTGATCTTCTTGGCTTGGCGCTAACCTCAATAAAGTAAATTAGTTTTTTGACTAGCCTTGGTATGCTTTGACTGGAGGCCCATCTAATTTGTCTTGTAATTTGGTCTTTATCTGAGATTCATGCTGTCATAATCTTATCATACAATTTTGTATTTAGTAGTCTAATCATTTACTAAGGAAAGCAGATTTAATGATAGTTTTAAGCTACAAATATTTCAATACAATAATTTTTTTCTTAATTTATGTTTCAATGCTAACTGCAAAATTGCCAAAAGAACCATTTTTTCCAAATCATATGAAATATATACAAAACTATTCCAAATTTTTCTTACTTTATAGATGTCAAATCAATACCGAGTTAATTATTAATGACAAATATCTATGCCATTAATTTTGAAGTTTTTGTTTCCCTTCCTTCCAAAGCCATATATGTTAATTATCCCATTTTTAAGTATTATTTTCATGCTTTGTGGGATATATTAAGTGTTACTTATAGGATATAGGTCAAAATCCTAATGGTCTACCTTGCACAGCCTCGCCTACATCCAGGTTCATGAAGCCAGCTTGACAGTGCTGCTACATTCTCCATGAACTTAAGATGGTTTCTGGCTAATCAAGCAATTTGAGGGTTAAAATGATATCATTTTATTCAAGAAAAAGAATTTGAATGTTGGAAGGCACTTGGAGCTTGAGAGAGAGAAGGGGAGAACACTTTGAGAGAAACATTTCTCACTTGAAGGATGAAATTATTTATACGTTGTGAAAGTCAACTTGGGATATTGTAGGTGTGTATTTTTTTTAAGAATGTGGATTGAATTAAGAAGAATCAAGGAGGAGAAGCAACGAGAAAAGACGAGGTGGGAGAAGATTTTCATCCTGGTTGTTGTTCTCTTTCACTTGTGTAATTTACAATTTCCTTCAAGTAAATTCTTTGTGTTCCTTTAAGCATAAGTAGGAAATAAGTAATTTATGCTTCTTTTATTTGGTTGTGTGATGAATCATATTCAATCACTGAAATTTCTCGAAGCTATTTTGATGTTTTAAATGCATGCTAGTGTGTTAACCTTTTGGACATAATTTACATTCAAATTGGCTATTTGAGAACTTAAAAACCCTTCTGATCTAGGACTACTAACCATATGCTAGAAAAACAAGTAAGTTAACACTCAAGCACTTAGTGAAAGATTAGAAGATTGCAATTACATGCGGAGTAAAACTTCATGAGAAACTTTGTTAGATTAAGCAAAATCTAACTACAATATGAAGCTGCAATGCTTCTTATGTCTAGGAATAAAGTAAAGATTAATTTTCAATGATCATAACATTATGTTTGGGAGATTATTTGGGAGAATATTGAGGATTCACATTATGCAATTCAAAGTGGCATTATTTTCATATTAGATAACACAACACTATTAGACTTTAATTTTGGAAAATTTAAATTTAGACACTTTCAAAACTATCACCATTTTGAGCAATGCTTAGGATTAGTAAATTAGTACTTTGACTTATTTGAAAATCGAAAAAGCTCTTTTTGGGATCTATACTCGAACTCTAAATCCATATAATACTTGATCTACCTGTATACTTGCATGATATCCTTTACTTTATCATTTTAAGATATCAAATTTTGGGCACCTTTGTTGAGGAACGTGAAGTGTTTTTAAGGTTTGTTACACTGACGCACATGTGAAGTGTTACATAAGTAAGGATTTTTACATTATAGATGAATACAGGAAAAAAATTATTCCACGAAACTAATATTATGAAAGGATCATGGAGTATATTGATTTGCCAATTTCTTATGCTCTCACACACGACTTTGAATGTCATGCAGGATAAAAAATTTAGTTGTTTAAATAATCAAATACATCATCATAAGCAATATAACATCTAGAAAAAAGGAAGTACAACTTCACGATTGGCTCAATNATGCTTAGGATTAGTAAATTAGTACTTTGACTTATTTGAAAATCGAAAAAGCTCTTTTTGGGATCTATACTCAAACTCTAAATCCATATAATACTTGATCTACATGTATATTTGCATGATATCCTTTACTTTATCATTTTTAAGATATCAAATTTTAGGCACCTTTGTTGAGGAACGTGAAGTGTTTTTAAGGTTTGTTACACTGACTCACATGTGAAGTGTTACATAAGTAAGGATTTTTACATTATAGATAAATATAGGAAAAAAATTATTCCACGAAACTAATATTATGAAAGGATCGTGGAATATATTGATTTGCCAATTTATTATGCTCTCACACACGACTTTGAATGTCATGCAGGATAAAAAATTTAGTTATTTAAATAATCAAATACATCATCATAAGCAATATAACATCTAGAAAAAAGGAAGTAGAACTTCACGATTGGCTCGAATTTTTAGATTAAGAAATGTCAGATATTTGCACTGATCTGCGATTAAACTTGACAAATCATTCTCCCATCTAATCTGAAGTCAAGATAGGGTTTATTTAAATTTAGCATCTTCAAATTCTTATAAGGGCAAGCCCCTATAATTAAATACTTCTTAGCAACCAAAGTTATTTAAGAAACTCTCAATTAAGGCTGCGGTTTTAACTTGAAGAAAATTTATAAGTTTCGGCTCCCCAGGTTGATTATCAGAATTCTAAACGGAAAGGGCACAAAAATAGAAGAGTTATTACCAAAATCCAAAGGAAGAAGAGCTAGGGGTAACTTTGTTGTTTCAGTGACAAGCTTGTTATCCTATCATTGGGCTTCAATGATATTGAAAGGGGTAACTTTGTTGTGNAAAAATAGAAGAGTTATTACCAAAATCCAAAGGAAGAAGAGCTAGGGGTAACTTTGTTGTTTCAGTGACAAGTTTGTTATCCTATCATTAGGCTTCAATGATATTGAAAGGGGTAACTTTGTTGTTTCATCTTGATATTTTCTTATAATGTCAAATCTTATATTTCATGGCATATAGCCATGCAAAAGCTCAGTATGTTCAGGATTTACGTCATAATTAAGCTAAAACCCTCAAAATTCTAGAGCTAATGTGACATTCACTAAAAGAGGCAAACTGACCAAAGAAAAATATGTTGAGATTTTCATATCTATTTTATACTGTTTTAATGATATTGCACTTTAAAGAAAGTTATTTTTGATATTTTGTTACAGGAACGATGAATTAGGGTCATTGGAGAAAAAAGATGAAAAAATGAGCAAATTTGGAGAGAAAAAGGGCCAAAATGTGAAGATTTGAACTAGGTCGCCGACGGCACCCTCGACCCCGTCAACTGCGAGTTTTTCCCGAGGCTACAGGACAAAATTCTCCAGAATTCCACCGACGGCGCCATCAAGGCCGCCGACGGCGAGATCGATGATTATGTGTACTTGTGCATTAGATAAGGCCGGATTTTGGAGGGGTGCTTAAGCAATTCTTGGGAAAACTCATCCACATCCTTAAAGGGAAGATTTTGACCGAAAATAGAAGAGTCTAGAAGCCCTAGAGGTTAGAGAGGTTCCATTAGTGTATAGAATTTTCAATAGAGTGTAACAATTGTGAGGAATTCTTCGAGAGATTGTAAGAGTGGAGGGAAAGTGAGAGATTTCTTCCTCCTTGCTACTTCAAAGAGGAATTCTGTGTGCTGTAAAGAAAGGAAGAGATTCAGAGGAACTTCAAGGAGTATTCTTGGGGAGAAATAAGAGATAAGTTATTTACCTGTGTTGTAGTTTGTATGACTTTGATTTTATATATGAATTCCGAGTTTTGTTGTGCTTTCCCCATGAGATATGAGTAGTTTTCTCTGTCTTTCTCCTTGTCTCTAGATTTGTGAAATGGTGATTTGAATTGGTGAAGCCATGAAAATGTTTAAGAAATTGTGATGATCTTTTCACTTTGATCTTAATTTACTTTCAATCTGGCCAATTAATTTGTTAAAATATGTTGAGTTTTACAATTAAAGTGAAGATTACATCCAAAATTCAGGGAGGTCAAAGCCCTTAGAAGTTGGGTGCAAATAAATAGGGAAATAATATTATCGGGCGTAGAATTGGAGATTTTAGAGTGACAGACGAAAATCCCTAATTCAAACCTATCGTTTAGGTGTTGAANGTAAAGAATAGGAATGCTCCTATTTGGCACAATATAAATTGAACTAATTCATTTTATCAATTCGCTATAATTTCTTGACAAGGAGAATGCTGTTTTCTTATATATTGAATATCACAAAATTAAACCCTAGTTTCTATCTTTAGTTATTTATTAGTTTTCAAAATTTTCAACTTATTTCAATTGCCTATTAATGACAGATAAGCAAATTGAACGTCGTCGTTGTAGTTGACGTATTATTTTTTATTAAGCCTTAGTCCGTAGTATTTTATNGTATGCTCCTATTTGGCACAATATAAATTGAACTAATTCACTTTATCCATTCACTATAATTTCTTGAAAGGAGAAGGATGCTTTCTTATATATTGAATGACACAATTAAACCGTCCTTAGTATCATTAGTTATTTAATAGTTATTAATATTATCCATTTATTTCAATTGCCTATTAGTGACAGATAAACAAATTAAACTTCGTTGTTGTGATTAAAGTATTGCTTTTCTATAAACTTAGTTCGCAGTTCTAAATCNGCCTGGACCAAAGGGTAAAGAATAAGTTTGCTCCTATTTTGCACATACAATATTTAATGCATCTCATTCCTTCACTTATCTAATTCCATTACATAAGAATAGTAGTTTTTAATATCTCAAAATTCTCCAAACCAATTCATCCAAAAAGGGTTATCTTTAATAGTAGTTTTTAATATCTCAAAATTCTCCAAACCAATTCATCCAAAAAGGGTTATCTTTAGATTTAATATTTGCATTTAAACATACAATATTTAATGCATCTCATTTCTTTACTTATCTACAATTCATTACATAAGAATAGTAGATATTTAATGCATCTCATTCCTTTACATTATCCAATTCATTACATAAGAATAGTAGTTTTGTATCTCAAAATTCTCCAAACCAATTCATCCAAAAAGGGTTATCTTTAGAATTAATATTTGCAATTTATTTAATGCATCTCATTCCTTTACATTACCTAATTCATTACATAAGAATAGAAATTTTTAGTATAATTCTCCAAACCAATTCATCCAAAAAGGGTTATCTTTAGAATTAATATTTGCATTTAGTTATGGCCAAAAAGGGTTATCTTTAGAATTAATATTTGCATTTAGTTATAGTTATTATCTTTACATTTAACACTTGCATTTAGGAGTAGTTGCTAAATAAAACATCATTTTAATCGCACTTCCAAACTAAGGACTAATAGTAGTAAATTAGGATTTGACTAAGGACTTCTTACCTCGCTTCCCTGTGGGATCGATAAACGGGACTCCACTAGAGTCCTTTATTACTTGAATGATACGTATACTTGCATTTGAAATTGTGGCTTTAAAAAATCATTATAAATATATAAATCTGGGTTTATAAATTCTTGCATATTAAAAGTTGCATAAAGTTTTTGGCGCCATTGATGAGGGTTTAAATCTTCTAGTACTGGTGTCAAACTCCTATATTTTTGAGTATATAAAAAGTCATTGTTGCACATCGACATAGAAAATAAGTTAAAAATACATTTATTCTAAAAAAATACACTTAAAATTACAATACAAGCACTCAGGAATTAGTCTGAGATAACATATTTTACAAGGGGGTCAATTACAGTCTCGGCTGAGACACACTCCAACTTAGGCCACCTCTATACAAGAATTACCCTCCAAACCTATACTAACCCAATCGATCTGACTCCGTTTGAGCTTAAAACATCAAGGATCCTCCCAAAAATCGAACAACTCTCGACGAAAGCAAGTCGTCACCACCTCTTCCATCATCTACATCTTCTCCACACAGGTTGATAGCTCACACATATCCTCNATTCATGCTTAGGATTTTGTGATGCATGTTAGAAGCGAATTTAATTATAAATGTGATGGTTTTTTACTTGCACTTTATTTACATTACAATAAAGGTTTGTTGTAGTANTGAGAGTTACACCCAAGGAATAGAGCGGGAGAGAATAGATGAAAAGTAAAAATTCGAGTGTCTAGTCTCTTTTCTTATGAAATGGTCTCCAATTTATAAGTATAGGAGGCATCCCAAATGCACAGTTAATTTTAAGTCCCCTCATACAAAAAAATTTAGGGGTACTAAGGTCATTCATACAATACATATAAATATTCTTATAAATTAGTTGTTGGGTTGACCACGGTAACATTGGTCCATACTTGTTCCTTCTACAGTGGCAGATCCAACAATGTGAGGATAATGCGAAAACTCCTTAGCCGAGCTCGTCTTGCGAATTCATCTCAAACTCTAGTTTGTTTTCCTCATTTATTTTGCACTACGGTTAAAAGTGCAAAATCCGACGAAAAAACCGACCATTTTTTATTTGTCGAAAAAATTGTTCTAATTATCGATGGTTTTGTGACTCTTTTTTATATTTGTTATTTGCGACCGCATATCTACATCATATACCATTGTTTATCAATAGTAATATATATTGTAATTATTTTTAATTATACCCGATGGAATAACCTGTAAGTTATAAACAAATATTAACCGACAGCTATAGTTCCTCGGTTGTCTTACGCATTTTATTATTAAGCAATGGGAACAACCGTTAGTAATTGTATTAATAAATGACATAGTAAAAGTTGTTTGTAAGCTGTCAGAACTAATCCTAGTCTCGCTCGAAATCACCTCCCTCCAGGTCTTGTTCTAATCTCTCCTCTCGAACTCTCGCCTTCTTTACCGGAAGCCCTTGCCTCTCCCCGAAACCATCACATGTGCCTCTCCGTTTTGTCCAAAACCGTTGTCTTCATTCCCATAGCCCTCGCGAGATAGTCAGAATTGGAGCTAGCAGGGAACGTAGTGGCGGGAATGCGGCTTACAATGATCATAAACTCCCATTTTTCTGCTCCTTTTGCTCCTCTTCTACCAAAAAAAAAAATTTGAGGATGTTAACTTTCATTCTTCATTTTCATTTTTATTTTCATTTGCTTTGAGGAATGGATTTAAGTTGTAGGATTTAGCTACTAGAATGTTTGCAAAATATTTTTCTATTTG
Organism: Phalaenopsis hybrid cultivar; assembly: GCA_002079205.1. Classification (NCBI taxonomy): domain Eukaryota; kingdom Viridiplantae; phylum Streptophyta; class Magnoliopsida; order Asparagales; family Orchidaceae; genus Phalaenopsis; species Phalaenopsis hybrid cultivar. The sequence goes on along the minus strand of JXCR01100298.1, from coordinate 49,273 downwards.
AGTTAGATTGCATCTAGGGCTATGATTTTAGCTCGAAGGTTGTTAATTGATCGAAGATTGATTAAAATTTTGGCTGGATCGAGATTGGATCAAAATATAGAAGCAGAGCTGCTAACCAAATTATTGGATCGAATTGTTTTAAGGCGATTTTGATCTAACAATAGCTCAGCTCGAAATCAGATTGTTAACAACATATGACTTAAATTTAGCGAATTTAGCTCAAATATTGTTAATCTCTAAAAATTTGATTCAAAATTTTGCTCAAATTGAGATCAGACTGAAATAAACAACCCAAGCTATGAGTCAAAATTTTGGATCAAAATTTTTTTTAGCAGATTTTGAGCTGACCCAGCTCAGCACAAAATTAGATTGCTAGTAGCCCTAATTACATCAAGGATCGGCTTTAAGCACATATATTTTTTCCTTATGTATCAATACTCTTTTCAAAAATTTAAAGGAGGATGCAACTTGGTGTATGATTTTCACCCTTGATATCCTTCTTGTGGATAAGACTAAAGAGAGAGATTAGAAAAAACATAAATTACGAAAGGCTAATATTAGAGTCTAAAGTCCTTTATCTAAGTAGATCTAGCTCCGGTGTGTGAGTTGTAGCTACGGATGATCAAATCATTTAGAAGGTGTGAACGTTCAAGTTATCTCGGGTCCCTTACTCTCTTCCAAAAATAACATTCTTCTTTCTCCCCTTTCTAAGACTATTTGAGAGATGAAGATCTCTCCTCTTTCTTTCTCTGGTTGATTGAATCTTTGGCTTCATAAAGATTTTCTTGTCTTTGTTTAATATTAATCATATAGAGCTTCTTTTCCTTTATAATTGCTTTGATCTTTATGGATTATGAAGGGATTTTCTTGGTTATTAAGGGATTTGATGTTCTCATTTCATACTACCTGTGGTTCTTGAGCATTCAACTATATTTCATTTTGAAGAAGAAGAAAGATCAATTCATATATGATGGTTATAATTAAATTTAGTTCAGCTAGGATTTCTTTGGGAAATGATTTGCTACTCTCTGTTGTATTTCTTCTAATAGTGATTGTGAGGGTGGGAAAGCTTGCTCTGAGATTAACATACCTATTGAATTTGATGTTTTGACTGTTATCCCAGCTCTTTTCCTGTGAAGGAACTAAATAAAAGCCTGGTTAACTTGGGTTGATTATTGCAAAAATGCTTTATGAATTATACTATAATTTTTTACCAAAAAATAAAAATAAAAATAAAAAAAATAAAAAAAATAAAAACCACACGTATGTCTGCTTCCCTCTCGCCGAAAGGTCCTTGTTTCTCTTGATTTTCACGAGCCAGCTCTCGATTCTACATGCCTTACTCACTCTCGATCTGATTAGATTATTTTAGAACTTTCTATTCAAATCATGCTAAAGTTAATATGTGATTTCATTGTGGTTGAGGTATATAATCTTCCAAAGCATTACATGTTAACTTGATTTCCAACTTTACAAATGATGGTAATATCTCCTTCAGCTTGCATCAACAAGCATTTCTTTGGTTTGTAGGTTTCATACATGACACCTCCAGAGATTTACTAATTTCGTAAGCTGAAGGAATTTTGGGTTTTCATTTGTGCTGAAACATATGTGTGTTTATCTCGATTCTTTTCTACTTTTTGGATCATCATGACACACAAGTTATATTAAGTCTAGGTTGGGGACATTTAGGTTTTCATTTATGCTGAAATGCATACTTGTTTGCTTGTCTTATTCGTTATTTATTAGCATGGATTCATGTGCTAAAGAAGGAACTTGTATAAGAGATTCTTGTGCTTGAAATGAAAGTTTGAGTGCTGGATATGTAAATTTATATGATTTGTTTGGTTGTATGTTGCATCTCATTCATTTTGAACGCTTTGAGGGGAATCTACATACATACAATGCCATCCTCATTTATTTACACATCTAACACTTACATGAAAATGTGAAGTTCAGATTTCTTTTCAGTATCTACATGTCTAATACATTAACTTTATTTTTTTTTTACACATACCACCTTACCATATGCAATGGTTTTGAATTATTTATGATTTTGAAGCTCTGTGATTTATGGAAAAGTCTGAAATTGTAGAGATTTTTATTTAGGAAAGGTTTTGGAACTTAGAAACTTAACCAATTAAAAAAAAAATTACAAAATCATCATGCCTTTTGATTTGTGAAAGTTTGGAAGCTTTTTAGAACTTTATTTTGGGAGATTTAAAGTTGATGTCAAATTTGGATTCGAGTAGCTCAGATTGTTGTATCATGAAAGATTTCATAGAAGTGTACCTTGTTATTCACAATTTTTTTTAAATATATATGTGCGCTCGATGTGTTTTTGGTGCTTGCATATCTTAATCATTGTGGGGTCTGTTCATTGCTTTACCTTTTGATGATTATGAGAACCTAAGAAGGAAGTCCTGCTTTGACTTTAATCACTCGTGTTAATCTTCATGTGGCGCTCACATACATGCCACTCAATTCCGATTTAGTCATATATATATATCACCTAAGCTTCAATTTACACATATATACCACTTATTTCTTATATGCCTAGATATTTAAAACCAAAACTTCAGTTCTTTCATACATATCATTTAATGCTTATGCATTCACATATTCAGCACATAAAGTTCGACATTTGCATACCAAAATTTGCTAATTTGGAGAAACTCCCTACTGGTTTTGTCTCAAAACAGCCCCTTGACACTCGAATCCGAACATATGAAGTCCCCGTCTAAATTTAAATTATAGCTTTTCATTTATAAGCGAAGTAGCATGTATGTAAGAATCGAAATTTGGATTTTAGATATGTAAATACATGAGAATTGGTTGTTAAGCCTAAGTGTCAGAAGTGCAAATGCATTGGAATAGAATGATCTGCATGAATAATACACATGGTCATTTGCAAGTTTGTCAATACACATACTCGCACATATATTTCTATGACTTCGTGTTAAAGTAATTCACATGCCAAATTCTCGATGCATCTTTGCAAGGTAAACTCAGACGTGATTGAGGCGTCGGACGATCGCAAGGGGCATCTCAAGCAGATAAAACAAGTTACATCAAGCTTCAGATTGGTGAACAATCTCTCTTTCCTATGTGGTAATATATGGATTATTGAGCGGGTTTTAAGTGGGAGGTGACGGGGATATGGACGAAAATGAGAAAAACATCTAAGTATGCGTGATAGTAGAATAATGTTGTATTTCTTAAGCCCAACGACCTCGTGATGGTGTCGGATCGATGCTACTATTCACCAAAATTTGGTAAATAGTTTCCCTTACTCTCATTAGTTGTTGGCAACTCTAGCCCAACGGTGCTATTGACTTGTGAAATGTTTGATTTGCAAAAAGATGTGCAGTAGGAAAAAATATACTTATGGATGAAACCCATATTTTGCCTACTAAAATATATAAATATAAATTATTTATCTCCATGAAAAATTAAGAACTTTTTTTAAGTGTTCTCTTTTGGGAAAGATCAATTGTTAGGCACACAAACTGGGTTGAGTGTCACCCTCCTTTGATTGGCGTGTTTGTAGCCTTTTACCCTATGTTGGGTCTCTATGGATGTCCCTTAAGAAATCGTTATGGCTTCGGCTCTGATTCTAAGTCCAGCAATAACTTAAATTCTTATAGCCAGCTCCAATCTTCTAAATATGTGCCACTTGACTTTTTAAATACGCACATGATCATAACTTCTGTGTTTGCTTAATTTTCTGAAACATTTGCATGTTTTATTTGCAGTTTTAACCCTTTAACAGTGATATCGGAGGTGGCAGGTATGCACTAGGTTATTCTCTTTACTGCACTTTATTGTATTTATTTGTTTGTTTACACATGCAACATCACTATTCTGCTACTTACTACACTGAAAATGACCCCTATGATAGAGAACGGTAGTCCACCTATTTTGGAGGAACCCTACAATAAGCCTCAGTGACCCAACAATAACAAATATTTTTTACTTCAAACACATGCTTCGTACCCAAAGCCATCATATTAAGGGGCTTGGAGTGAGTTGTCCAGGAAGCAAGACAAGATGCAAGTAGTTAGGGGACAACTTTAGATGACAGTCAAGACTCAACATGAAGTATTAACCTTCCTCTGACTTAAACAGAAAAAAAAAACCATAAGACTTTGATGTTGTTCATCTAGTATTATGTAAAGCCTCATACTATCTTTAGGCTTTCGTATGATTATGTGCCGTGCGATATAAGCTCTAACTCTTTTTAACATTTTGAGGTTGTTCGTTCGATGCGACTTAATCCTCTATGTTCATAGGCTATTTACATGATTATATATTGTGCAAGTGTAAGACCTAAATTTTAAATAAAATGGTAGAATCAAAACATCAAATAACATACTGCCAAAATGAAAATCCAAATAATAAGATAGTTTGGGAAGTCAATGAGGTTCTCCACAAAGTCTGTGACATTCCCTACCTTTCACTCCTTTAGATTCCAAGATAAGTTTTCCTACATGAGCCATTCTCACTTGAATTTCCTGTGAATAATCGTGAAAACTAAATGTTGAATTCTTGAAGACAAAATCATGATCTTAATCAAGAGTAATTTTGGTTGTTTAATATGCAATTAACTATAGGGGCTTGCCTCTATAGGAGAATTAGTAACCGAGATAATATAAACATTATCTAATCTTAATATTAGATAGAGGAATTGTCGGTCATAAATTTTGCAAACCAAAACAGAGTCATAATCTTTATAGTTTAAAAGTTAAGCTTGCTGACAAGTGACACGTTTATCTTTGAGATGATATATTACTTATGATATCGAGCTCAACTGTCTAAACTATTAGATATATGAGAATTGATCAGTCTCATCTTTTAAAATTAAAATACTATTTTTTAAAATAAAAAATTAAATTATTTTTAAGACGACCGACATAAGAAGTCTGCCACTGCCTGAGTCTTGATTATCGTTCATGGAACATAGAAAATATCAAATTTACTTAGCTCTTTCACCCACTTGAAGAGTCAACCTGAATGTTCCAGACGAATGATACCAATTTGAGGAGTTGATCAGTGATGACCCAGATCAGGTGCATCTAAAAATAGGACCTCAGCTTGAAGGCAGAGACGACAAGAACAAAAGTTAGGGTTTTCATAAGAGGGTACATGGTTTATGCATTTCTTAATTATTTGTTTGTGTAAGAAATAGGAATATGTTTTTCTCATTCCTCCTGGACTAGCACTAAACTGAAGGTCTCGGTTGCAAATCTGAGATACAAAAAGAGTTCTTTTGCCAGTCTTAGACTCTAGAGGAGTGGTGGTGAAGTTAATGAATTATTCAGTGTTTTGAACACTTCTTCGCATTTAATTGTCCTTTCAAAGTGTTATGTTCTTCTCAGAGGTTAAAAAAATTCAAGGCACTTGTCGTTTGATTTTGAGATGAATCAGTTAAGCCCCGCTATTCAACCGGTGATATTTGGCACTTTTTTTAGATTTTTGGGGAGGGCATGTTTAGTAATTCTTTTACTTTTCTAGGTTGTCCTGAATAACTTCAAGTTTTAGAAGATATCCTACGAATTTTGGCTCGAAAGATGCATTTGAGGGGAATCAGCTTTAGGTTAAATTTTCAAAGGGTTTCGAATGTTTTAATTAGATTTTTTATGTGTTGTTTGATTGTTTTTACTTTTTATTGAACATCATCTACATACACCTCAACATTTCTTTCTTTTTGTTTAGAAAAAAGTATAGCCATGAGTCGCTCGCAAGTAGCTCCGACATTTTTTAGCTCGAATGACATTACATTATAATGGTACATCCCTTCATACATGATAAAAGCTATTTTTTCTATGTCAATGAAGTGCATCTTGATTTGGTGATATCTATCTAGGAAGCTCATTAGAGAATATTTGACGGTTGAGTCCACCAATGTGTCAATACTTGGCGAGGGATAACTATCATTCAACCAGGTTGGTGAAGTCGACACAATGTCGCCATTTCCTGTTTGACTTTCGCACCAACACCACATTGGACACCTAAGTTGGGTATTGTACTTTGTGAATGTAGGTGGTCTTCATCAGTTTCATAAACTCTTTCCAGATTGGTTCGGCCAAGGTAGCTACTGTTATTTCAAATTTTGCTTCACCGACAGGACGGTCAGATTTAAATTTAGTCTATGGCATGAGACATAAAGCGACACTCCTTGCATCTTTGAGGCGGACCAGGTGAATACGACTTGATTCTTTTTAAGGGCATGGGTATGAAGATTCATTGACTTGGAATCAAAAAAGTTTTTTTATTAAAATGAATTTACCAGTCTCGCCATCGTCCACGGAGATTTGAAGGATGACTTCATTAGTTTTGAATTCATCCTCTCTCTATTCTACAGGTCAAGCAGTTTTTGGCTGATGCTAGTTACTGTCTGGAGTAGCATGTTCTTAACTGCTCTAGGTCTCCATGAATAGTGATGATCTCTCAATTTCCTGGGAACTTTACTACCACGTGATAAGTGGATGTCACCGACCAAAAGATGTTCAACAATGGTCAACCAACGATGACATTATATGTAGGCGGGGAATTGATGATCAGAAAGTCTTTGGCTTTTGTGAATAACTTGTCTTTATCTCTATTTTTAGAGTGATCACACCAAGGGATTCTTTTCTTTCTCTTGAGAACCTATAAAGAGGCCTGGAAGGTGATGCCATCTGCTGTGTCTCCAGGTTAAGCTTGTCAAACACTACTTTCAATAGAATATTAACCGAGCTCTTGGTGTCAAAGAGGATGCTTCCCAATAGGAACTCATTAACAAAAACCATGATTGCAATGGCTCATTATAGGAGTTACCTTTCACAGGAAAGTCTTCATTAGTAGATAAAATGGGGGGATGGGTTGTTCACTATGGGATGAGAGATATTGCACACAATTCTCCCAATTGAATGCTCTTTAAGCTCGATCGATAGGAAGATTCTCTGTCTCCTCCTAATATTGCTGGTATTATTCCTAAAATTTGGTTGGTATTTGCTTATACAAGTGGTTGTTCCAGCAGCTATGAACTCCTTCAACTTTCTAGCTTTGTTTCGGTCCTTAATGAGGCTTCTAAGGTGTCTAGATTCTTCTCTATCATAGTTGTGATCTCTGTGGTAGGTGCAAAACTTATTTGGATTTTGATCTGAGCTTCTAACATGTATCAATTGGGTTTTGTTGAAGTACTTCTTATCTTGGATGGCTTCTACGAGCCCAACCGTTGAAATTCTCAAGGAGACATCTTGAGTTGTTCCTGTTGCATTGGTAGTCTTTCACTATGGTGAGGCGGTCGTTGATCAAAGAACCGGGGTTGTTTATCTTGACCACTGCTCTTGACATTTCCCTTAGTTTCGTCGCATGGCTGATCAATTTCGTAGCGAGGTCAAGTAGGAGGGCGAGGGTCATCTTTCTCTCTCTAGCCATCATATGTCGATGTCCTCTTCTGTGACTAGGCATCAGTGACTACTTTTTGAGCTTCTTCACAATTTTTTAGGACATATTCCTCCATTAAAATATGGTAGTTAGCCATTCAAGTAGCTCGACCACTAATTTTGGCTGACATATGTCTAGAGCATACTTGAAATACTAACTAAGAACTCCTTGGAACAAGGCAGTTTGCACAATCACAGATTTGAGATTCTAAATTTCCAGCATTTTTTGATGGAGCAGTATGTATGAACGAAGGGTCCCCCCTTCATTTTGTTTGATTTGCAAAAGTGATTTGGATTTCTTCCATGGCATATACGTGCAAATGAAGTGGGTCATGAACAACCTTTTGAACTCAAAGGAGGGGATGACTCTTTCTAAGAGAGCTTTGAGTCATAGGAGGGCTGACTCCCTTAAAGTGGTAAAGAGCAAGCGACACTAGAATGCATCGACAATTTTCAATATAATGACTACAAACTCAAAAGAGGCTATGTGATCGGATGGGTTGGTGAGATATTTTTATGAATCAAGGTTGGAGGTTTGAACTTCTCTGGAGGTTCAACCTCTGAATTTCATCGAGCGAAGGCATTCAAGGCATGGCGAAGGGCTGGGGTTTGCACAATGTGGTGTCTTTCCACCAAGGCCAATCTGACACTATCTTGGTAATGAGAATTTCCAAAATTTTCTTCTTTTGGCTGGGATTTTTTATCATTGGGTACTGGTCCATCTTCCCTGTCATTGGTCACTGGTCTATCCCGGTGGTCAGGCTCTTGGTGAAAAAATTCTTGGGAATTTTGGCTAAATGGTTTTTAGCTTCCTTTAGCTAGAGCTTCATGAAAAGAACTGAGCATCTATTCTCCCATTTCTAGAATTAAGTGTTCTTTCATCTTCATCACTTGTTTTCGCACAATCTCTCTTGTGCTATCCACCTCTACTTCTTTGCTCAGTGTTTCTTGAACGATAATTTTTTTACTATGCTGCACTCCTCTTCATGATGGTGGCATGATTCCATGCTCACCAAAAAAATTAGGATATTGAACCCAGAAATGTCCAAGAATCACACCCAAGGAATACGGCGCGCAAGGGAGAGAGAAGTGAATGAGAGAGAATAGATAAACAAAGGGATAAAAGTTTCTAGAGACTTTCTTCATGAAGTAGTCTCCTATTTATAGGTATAGGAGGCACTCTGAGTACACAATCGCCTTTAAGTCCCCTCCTTATACAAATAAATTAGGGGAAAAAAGTTCATTTGTACAATACATATAAATATTATAATAAATAAGTTATTAAGTTGACCACAACAACCATTATTCGTTACCCCAAACTTGTTCGTTCAGCAATGACCGACCAAGCCATTTGTGGATAATGCTAAAATTCCTTGGTCCAGCTTGTCTTGTGACTTCATCTAAGACTCTAATTTGCTTTCCTCATTTGTTTTGTTGGAGCTCATCCTACATTTGAATCTTCATAAAGATGCTCCTCACACACCTCATTGTGTGGATGTCTTTCATTTGAATAACTTTATAATAATCTTTTGTTCGACCACCATGTTGATCGACCTGCCAACTGAATGAATGATCCGTCAGGTTTTCAAAGTGATCTTCTTGGCTTGGCGCTAACCTCAATAAAGTAAATTAGTTTGTTGATTAGCCCTGGTATGCTTTGACTGGAGGCCCATCTAATTTGTCTTGTAATTTGGTCTTTATCTGAAATTCATGCTGTCATAATCTTATCATACAATTTTGTATTTAGTAGTCTAATCACTTACTAAGGAAAGCAAATTCAATGATAGTTTTAAGCTGCAAAATTTTCAATACAATAATTATTTTCTTAATTTAAGTTTCAATGCTAACTGCAAAGCTGCCAAAAGAACCATTTTTTTCCGAATCATATGAAAAATATACAAAACTATTCCAAAGTTTTCTTACTTTATAAATGTCAAAATCAATGTCGAGTTAATTATTAATGACAGATATCTATGCCATTAATTTTGAAGTTTTTGTTTCCCTTCCTTCCAAAACCATATATGTTAATTATACCATTTTAAAATATTATTTTCATGCTTTGTGGGATATAAAAAGTGTTACTTACAGGATATAGGTCAAAATCCTAATGCTCTACCTGGCACAACCCCGCCTACATCCAAGTTCATGAAGCCAGCTTGACAGTGTTGCTACATTCTCCATGAACTTAAGATGGTTTCTGGCTAATCAAGCAATTTGAGGGTTAAATAGACATCATTTTATTCAAGAAAAAGAATTTGAATGTTGGAAGGCACTTGGAGCTTGAGAGAGAGAAGGGGAGAACACTTTGAGAGAAACATTTCTCACTTGAAGGATATTGTAGGTGTGTATTTGTTTTAAGAATGTGGATTGAATTGAGAGGAATCAAGGAGGAGAAGCAATGAGAAAAGACGAGGTGGGAGCATATTTTCTTTCAAGGAAATTCTTTGTGTTCCTTTAAGCATAAGTAGGAACTAAGTAATTTATGATTCTTTTATTTGGTTGTATGATGAATCATATTCAATCATTGAGATTTCTCGAAGCTATTTTGATGTTTTAAATGCATGCTAGTGTACTAACCTTTTGGACATAATTTACATTCAAATTGGCCATTTGAGAAGTTTCCCTTCTGATCTCATACTACTAACCATATGCTAGAAAAACAAGTAAGTTAACACTCATACACTTAGTGAAAGATTAATATTGCTATTAGAAGATTGCAATTACATTGGGGAGTAAAACTTCATGAGCGACTTTGTAATATTAAGCGAAACGTAACTACAATATGAAGCTCCAATGCTTCTTTTGTTTAGGAATAAAGTAAATATTAATTGTCCATGATCATAACATTATGTTTGGGAGATTATTTGGGAGAATATTGAGGATTCACATAATCCAATTCAAAGTGGCATTATTTTCATATTAGATAGCACAACACTAGACTATAATTTTGGAAAATTTAGATTTAGACACTTTCAAAACTTTCACCATTTTGAGCAATGCTTAGGATTAGTAAATTAGTACTTTGACTTATTTGAAAATCGAAAAAGCTCTTTTTGGAATCTATACTCAAACTCTAAATCCATATAATACTTGATCTACACGTATACTTGCATGATATCCTTTGCTTTATCATTTTTAAGATATCAAATTTTGGGCACCTTTGATGAGGAACATGAAGTGTTTTCAAGTTTGTTACACTGACGCACATGTGAAGTGTTAAATAAGTAAGGATTTTCACATTATAGATAAATACGGGAAAAAAATTATTCCACGAAACTAATATTATGAAAGGATCATGGAATATATTGATTTGCCAATTTCTTATGCTCTCACACACGACTTTCAATGCCATGCAGAATAAAAAATTTAGTTATTTAAATAATCAAACACATCATCATAAGCAATAGGACATCTAGAAAAATGGAAGTACAACTTCACCATTGGCTCGATTTTTTAGATTAAGAAATGTTAAATATTTGCACCGATCTGCGATTAAACTTGACAAATCATTCTCCCATCTAATTTGAAGACAAGATAGGGTTTATTTAGATTTGGCGTCTTCAAATTCTGATAAGGGCAAGCCCCTATAATTAAATACTTCTTAGCAATCGAAGTTATTTAAGAAACTCTAGATCAAGGCTGCGATTTTAACTTGAAGAAAATTTATAAGTTTTGGCTCCTCAGGTTGGTTATCATAATTCCAAAAGGGAAGGGCACGAAAAAAGAAGAGTTATTACCATAATCCAAAGGAAGAAGAGCTAGGAGTAGTTGGAGATACTAAGAGACTCATGAAAAGTTTGTTATCCTATCATTGGGCTTCAATGATATTGAAAGGGGTAACTTTGTTGTTTCATCTTAATATTTTTCTTATAATGTCAAATCTTATATTTCATGGAATATAGCCATGAAAAAGCTCAGTATGGCCAGGATTTACGTCATAATTAAGCTAAAACCCTTAAAATCCTAGAGCTAATGTGACATTCACTAAAAGAGGCAAACCTTGGGAACCCTAACCAAATAAAGTATAAGAAAAACAATAAGAATGAAATCGACTACAACCTTGCCTGAAATGGGCTATCATCTAAACCTCTTAATTTCATTTTAATACCATGCTTGGCCAGACTCAATGAAATAAAGGATTGGGTAGGCTGTTATTTATTAAGAATAGTAGGTCTTACAACTTGTTTATAAATCAAGTTGCCTATACAGGTTTGGTAAGCATAATGTCCTAAGAATAATGCAAATATATTTTTGGGACTTCAAATTTAAGTGTTTTATGTCTCACCACACTAAAGTGTTTTGTTATGTTTGATTAATGTTGAGTGCATAAAAAAAACAGTGTAATGGGTTAGGAAAATACTTGATGATGAATGTTTTAGTATATTTGTTCAAAAAGGCCAATCAACATGACAAGATTGAACTCTCTCTTTAATGTAGTGGTTATGATGAGTCAAACCACCCCTTTCCATACAATGAGTGAGGGCCTAAGGACAAGGAATAAGAACACTATGTTTTTCATATGCCTATAAGTCATGTTCTTATTCATATTTCTCAATCAAAATGGAATTTCTACTCAATTTCATTTAATCCAAATTAAGGTTGTTATTTTATGGATGATATTTCTATAGTTGTGAATGCAGTAATTAATCCAATTTTTATTTTGGTTATGAGTTTCATCTTTTTTTTAATGATTAAGTTAAATTTGTTTATTTGGTTAGGGAAGAAAATCCAGTCCTTAGATGAGCCTATCAGTAATTAATGCAAGAAGGCACAAATATACACATCGCCTTATAATGTGGACAGAACCAACAATGTAAACATACACAGACTGATGATGTGGGTGCCAATCCTAAACCAACTTCAGATTCATTGATTGACATCTACCAAAGTATCATTGATGGTTTAGTTGAGGTTCATTCTTCGCTTCATGTTTCATCTTCTTTTGGATTGTTTAGATGTTAATAGTTAATCGGCCATAACACTTCCTAACTCTACAAAAGAAACTATAAGTTGAAAGGTAGATCCTAGGTTACTACAACAACTTATTATAACTACCTTGCAAAATAGAGTTAATACATGCTAAAAACATGTAAAGTAAATCTATCACAATAGTTCACTGTAGTAACCATGCAAAACAAGGTTAGAATAACCTAGAAACATGTAAAGTAAATCCACAGTGATTTATAGTTTAAGAAACAATATGCCTGTTTGGTAATTGATTAATTAATGAGTTGATTTTATATTATTTTATTTAAGACAACGCAATCAAGATTCCCTTGGATTTTCGTTGTCCTAGGGTGTCATTGTCCCTGATCTACTTAGTCTAGAGAGGTGGTTAAGCCTACTCTGATAGGAAGATTCTTGTTAACAACTATGGGTTGCATCTTCCAAGAGTTCTTTGTATATTAAAGTAAGAGGGTTTAAAGTTATGTTTGGTGATCTCCTAAACACTTTTTTAAAGAAAAAATTTATGAATCTATGTCTTAATCTTTTTAAATATATTAATGTTTTAATTTAAAGTATCTATTAAATATTTTTTTAATTCATTACTTCTTCCTTTTTAAAGATGGGCTAATGAATTGGTGTTTTAATTTAAGTTGAAGTTATTTAATTCATTAATCTTGCTAAACATTTTTAGGGAGAAATTAATGAATTGATGTCTTAATTCAAGTTAGAGTTGTTCAATTTTGTCATTAAGTAAGAATAAATTCATAATTAAGGGTAATTATGAAATTTAATCTCCTTAATTCATAATTATCTTAATGTCTTCAATAGATTCTAATCAAATCTTGGAGACAAAAGTGCTAATTATGCAAAATTTAAAAATTAAATTTTCAGTTCATAGGTTAAATTTATTTTTAAATTTAGAGTTTAAAAATGGTCAATTAGTAACGGAAGATTAATGTATTAATGTTTCTCACTAAATTTTGCTGGTGTTTATATTTTTCTGATTTTTTTTAAAATAAATAAATTTTTGATGATGAGGATTTTCCTATCCGGAAAAATCTAAGAAGATCCTCAGAGACAAACCCACCAAATTTCATAGTTTTTGGTCTTATATTTATTTATTTAATATTAAAAATATAGTTAAGGGACTTTAATTAATTAAAAATTAATTATAATTTAATTAATATATTTTTAATTTTATTATTTTCTTCTCTGTTCACTAAGTTTAGGAGTATTTTTATTTTTATTTTTTAAGATATGATATTTTCAAGTTAATATTGATTTTCTAAATTTATTTAATTATAAAATTCTAAGTTTTCCACTTATACGCATCGGTGCTGATTGGATCATCAGCGCCATCAAAACTCCACATGGTTGCAGTTAGCAGCGACTTCCATGCAAACAACGAGCTTCTGGTGCAAAAGAAGATGTGTAATAGTCTTGAACATCTTCCAACTGATAAAATGCTTTAATTCTTTCTGGAGAAAAATCTACCTTTTTTTTCGTACATGAATACATCATTGTCAGTTGAATCAGGAAGGTTGGCGAAAAATTCTCGAACAATGGAAATAACTGCTGCGACAGTAGTGTAGCGAAAAACTTCCCAATTGCACATAACAATTAAACTTTCTACAGCTCCTCCCGAGCTAGTGAAAGCTCTCTCTGCTATAAGCTTTCTAGTATGAAGCATGTCATAATACCTATCTTTAGCCCTCACACTAATAAACTTCTTTTATCATAAACGCCCTTGCCTTTGTCCTTTCCTCCTTTGGTTTTCAGTGTCATACTCTCCCAAGATGTTGAATATTTTCTCCTCCTAATCCAAGATTAGAAAGATCTAAAACCACCTTAGACACCACACAAAAGATTGGGAAGAAGAAGGGTGAATTCCACATGAAAGAGGGGACTCCAATATATAGACTTCATTTTGGGGGCTTAGGCGTCGACTATTGGCGCCAGCTAAAATTTTGGCTTTGGTGCCTAGGCGCCAGTTCTTGGTTCTAGGGCTCAAATTCTTGGAGCCTAAGCACCCAACTGAAACTTTGGCTTTGGTGTCTAGGCGCCAGTTCTTGGTGCCAGGGCTCAAATTCTTGAAGCCTAAACGCCCAACTGTGGCGCCTAGGCGCCAATGCCAAAATTTGCAATGCATCACCTTAGGTCCAATTAACATGTCCCTATCTCATCTTAACCATTAAAATTATTGATTTGTCCTTCTTCTCATCATGTAGGTCCATTATCTCACAATACTTTTAACATAACACACATCTTTAAGAGCATAACAACAACAAACAATCTAAATCAATCCACACTGATAACTATGGGTTGTCTCTAACAAAGCGTTTGGTTTAACGTCATCAGTTTGACAACAGTCACAACTCACAAACAATCACACTAACAAAGGTAATAATGGGGTGCCTCCCACGAAGCACCAGTTTCACGTCACCAGCCTGACAAAGTATTCATTCTGGATCAAAATTTCATTTAAGTAATCTTTGATCAATCACCCAATCTTTTCCGGATCCTGAGATTTTTACGGAATCCTTGAATTTTAGTTTTTCTTTCAACTTTTCCTTTTCAGATTGATTATGATTATTGTTCCTCATTTTCTTTCTAGATCCAGAATTCTTCTAATAATTTTCTCAATTTGCATATTAATATCATCCTTAATTTTTATAATAAATGGATCACTATATGATAATTCAAGATCTCTTAAATTTTGGATCAGATTCTCTCTAGATGATTCAGATTCTGGATCAAATTCTAACAGGTTAATCTTCTATCTCAAGTTATCTTCTAATTCTTCCCCATGGGGTTGAGGAAATGGTGGAGGTGATATTTATATATTTATTTTAGTTGATGAAATAGGTTTTTCTAATTTCTTAGGAATTTCATCCATTGGTCTTTCAATCTCTTTTTCCTCTTTTCTCAACTAAAGGTTCTTTTGGACCATAACCTTCAATTCTCTTCCACTTCTAAGTTGAATAGCTTTATCTTACCCACCATTCTTCTTCTTAGAGGTTATCTAAGGGTCACTACGTAAAATCTCTGGAGGATTATTGTTAATTTAGTTAACAATCTGCCTCAGTTTTGTTTTATATATTTCTTATTGCAGCCCCTTGACTTCTTAACCGACTCTCCATTTTAATAACTACCTCTTCTAATAAGAACTCCTCATTTTATGGGTTGAAAGTAAATCTATGAGAAAAAGAAAGCCCAATGTTAAAATTGTCCTGATTATTCCAATTACATATTTGATTAAGTTAATTATCTTCCAACAATTAGTTTCTTCCTCCAAAATTATTATTCCAGTTAAAGTTGTAATGATTCTCTCAGCTTGGGTTGTAATAATCGGAATAAGGTTTATCTGAGCGATTGTGTATCTCATGGCTAGTTTCAAAAGAGTTAGCCTTAATCAATTGACCAAATTAATTTTCCTCAATAACTGATGGTCCTTGAGGATAACTTTCTACATATTGATCTAACTTTCTCGCAATATCTACAACTTAAGAAGTTAAAATAGTCAACATATTAGCTTCATGAAAATTCATTGCCCTCTTGGGGTTCACTCTGTCGATGTTGCTAGCATTATAATCCAAAATTGAATATTCATTATCTTGTTGATCCGCCATTTTTACAATAAATTTGTAGTCTTTTTAGATTTATAATACTCTTAACAATTTTCTCTAGTTCTGATTTATAGGATTCAAGGTCTGTAGCTCTTGAACTATGCATAAAAAAGTAAAGGTTCAAAAATAAAAATAAAAATAGACACTAAAAAATACTTATATATTATTATTTTTTAATAATAATTTTTAAATAAAAAATTTTAACACACAAACAATCACTTAAACAAATAAATAACACTATATTTTTTCTAATTTGAGTTTAATTAGTTCAAATAAAACTTTAATTAAGTCAAATCAGCTATTCCTATCCCACAACGATGTTAAGAAGTTGACCCGACCCGTAATTACGTAGTTATTTAGTTTCTTGACCAAAACCTTGAACCCAATTTCTTTAGCCGGCTAGTGTGCAAAATGAATATGATACAGAGTTTAGAATTTGATTTATAGTTTACACACTAGGAGTTTTACGCAAGTGCACATATCGTTCAAGTATTATAGAGTTTTCTTTCAAAATTCTTGTGTATCGATCCCACGGGGAAAAGTGTTAATAACCCGTCTTAGCCTGAAATTTTTGAAGTGTTTGATCTTCCTAAATTCATAACTTTACTCTAAAATTAACATTAACTAAATTAAATAAAATGCTAATCTACGGAAGCTGGTTATATTTTGGAAATTTCTTATATAATTAAAATCACTTCCCTCTTGCAATGAATATAGTTGCATAAGTAGTAGATGAATACACAATTATGTAATAATTTTTGTGCCAAGATAGAACATATGT
Source organism: Phalaenopsis hybrid cultivar (assembly GCA_002079205.1). Classification (NCBI taxonomy): domain Eukaryota; kingdom Viridiplantae; phylum Streptophyta; class Magnoliopsida; order Asparagales; family Orchidaceae; genus Phalaenopsis; species Phalaenopsis hybrid cultivar. Next base: position 32,489 of record JXCR01100298.1, on the reverse strand, counting down.
TTACCTACCTTCTTTTGAGTGTATATGTATGCTTAGTATTCTAATAGGTTTAAACAACTAACATAGATGTGAAGAAGGTTAGAAGCCTTACAACTCATGTTAAAGAACCCATTCACTTACATCAATCGTCACGTAAAAGCACCTAATAGAAACATATCATGAAGTATATTTCCTTTAAAAGTTGCATTGCCACCCGAACTAATTTGCCATATCCAACCGAACAATGTTAGTGCACTCGAATTTTGAAGTCGTTACTATTTCGAGTCTTAGTCTCAAAATACAACAGATTTTAACATAACCTATGACCAGTACGTTATCTCAATGAAGCAACAGAGATATTATTCATCACATAGAAATTAAAATTATTCTATCATAAAACAAGTTTTCCTACACATGCTAATACTTCATCACAAGAGGAAAAACCAAGGAAAACTACTCACTAAGCATGGAGAAGACACATGGATTATTCATTGAACATGACATTGAAATGACACAACTATATTACAACAATTCAAAGTAAATACAAATGAGAGTACAAGACTTATCTTTACAGAAGATTCACACCCTCATTGCACAATAAATATTAATCCCTCACACTTCTCTCCAAAGTCTTAAGAGCCACCAAGACTCCAAAAGACACTTCCCGCATGAAGAGACACCAAGCTTCACTCTCTCTTCCCCCTCTAGGATTACACCAAAAGCACATACACACACACACACACACACCCTCCAAAGAGACACCCACACACACAAATAAAGAAAGTCTAACACTCAGAAATCTTTCTTTTTAAATAACCCACAAAATCCTAAAGAGTCACTTCAGATGCCTTTTTAAAATTTGTCCAAATACATTGCATTTAAAAAAAAAAATCGATTCTAGCACCTAGGCGCTAGATCCTAGCTCATAGGTGCAAGTCTTCTAGAAGCATAGGAAACCTACCTAGCACCTAGGTGACAGGCCAATTTTTCTTCTATGTTTCATTGACCCCAATTTTGTCTATTTGACTCCATTTGTTACAATTGCATAACCTATGGTACCTGTAATCAAAAACACAAAAAAGTATCCTCCTTTAAAGTGTAATATCTTTAAGAAATAAGCATTAAATGCATATTAAAAAAATTATATTTTTAGGCATGTCAGATAATCAATAAGAAATTCCTATGGCTACATCCTTTTTTCTAGGAGAAAAAATTAGACATCACCAAAAAAGAGGTCAACAACCACCGAGATCCATTTGAATGCAATCTCCAGTTTGGCCTTTGTATTTTGTAAATCAGAATCCGCCTCAATTGCCCTCATTGTCACAACTCCGCTCACTCCCAATATTTTCTAGCTTTCTCATGCTATTTGGCAAGCTTTCTCTCATTTATAAGTAAATTGGAGCAAGATGATGAGTTAAAGTGTAGTCCAATAATTGGTAACGATCAAGCATTTGACATAATTTGACCGAGAAAAGTTCATCAAGTCCCTTATCTAAACCTATAGACTAGAGTATGGTTGCAATTGTGGAAGTGTAACTTGCAAATGCTGAGTTCTAGGAAAATTAATCTCGACCAATATTGACCAGGTCAAGGATTGAATCAGACTTCATTTAGACCTTCAACTGATCCTTTTGTAATGGGATCAAATGATCTTTCCATCTTTTCTTGCTTCTTGGAGGACTTAGGAGAAGAGAATCAAAAGAGATTCTTTTACCTTTATACTTGTGCTTGGTCAACCCAGCGGAAACGGGGCTTTCCCTTGCACTTTCAACCGAATCTTCACCACCAAAGTCATATGCACCCTCCACCCAAGGCGATCAATCACTAGCCTCACCCTTTTGTATGGATGAATAAACTCAGTTTAGGATGGTTGAATGGTCACCAAAAAAGGCCTAACATAATCTTTAGTATCTATTAGAAGGAGAGAGGGATTCATATTGTTCCCCAAATCACCTATGATCATTGGATGAGATTTAACTCAATCAGTGTTAATTCACTTGTAACTTTATTATGAAAAACTATAGAAATTTTGAAATGAGTGAATAAAATTTGAACCTAGTATGCAACCTCAACATGGGACAGCCTCTTTGGTTCCCTTTTCCTCCTCTTCTCTGATGGAGGAATCATCCATTTTTTCCTTTTTCTTGATTCCTTCTTAGAAAGTCTTTCAACCTTCTTTAGTTGTTTCTTTTCCTTGACCTCATCAAAAGTGACTCACATCTCTTCTATCAATGAGTCATATATCCTTGGTTTCAGTACTTAATTGATAGTTAAAGGGTTAGTATATTGAATTACTGATAACTATCGATCGAGTATGACCTGCTCCATTGCATTCACCTGGTAAGAGATTAATTTGCTCTTCTTCAAAAGGTCACAAGTGACAATAGTTGAGATTCCCCAATCATCACAAGAGCCTCTCACAAAATGAAGTCTCCAATCCTTAATCTTGCTTTACAGATCAATTAAGTGGATCTTCTAAGTAGTGATAAAAATACCCTACCCATCTGTTTTGACCCAAAAGGAGAACATATGAAAAAATAATTTGCACAACAAAGGGACACCTTGTATGCACATATAAATAACATATTTCATCACTGCAACAATTGTGTTTTGCTTGATTTGAGCTAGGATGATACCATAAAGCTGAAATATTGAGAGAAGCACCATGCAAAATGGTAGTCAAAGCCCTGAAACGAAGCTCATTTCGGTAGAAAATTAAATAATCACCTAAGTAGTCAGTAGCACAAACCTCTATCTCCACTGAATCTACGACGACACTTGTGTCATTAACACAAGTCTCATATAATAAGTTAACCTCAAAATTGGTGATAATCAATCTTTCAAAAGGCTCAATCAAACCAATAACTTAAGGAGAATATTTGGGCAGCACTAAAAACAAAACAACCAAAGGATAAACAGAGCAAAAAATGTAAACATTTCACTTAACTTATATTGAGACCTATTTATGGACCCCTTTGTGGAATCTAAAGCACTGTATTGGTCTCCATCAAAAGATTCATGTCAGCACAAATTCCTTGAGCTGTACATTTGAAATTGAATTGGCTACCCAAAATCAGGCTAGTTTATCCCTCAGGGTCACTACCTTAGTACAAAGACCTTCTAAATTTGCCACCTGGGTGAGATGTGCTTCTAATCTTGCTACCTAGGCATGAAGAATTTCTAACTCTAAACTTGGGCCTAAAGAATCTCCATATTTATGTAAACAATTATTAACTCCTTCAAAAAATATATAACAATGGCCTCTCATTGAAGATCAACAACCCAAGCAAAGGAGTCCACGATCTTGTCTAGGTGATGAGTTAAAGACCCATGAGAGTCCCCTTGGTCATCAGTTTCCCTCTCTAGATTGGCTGAAAGGGTTTTTGGATCGAAGGAGGAATTGAGGTGGAAACCCCTTGAACTATAACTTGAACAAAAGGACCACCAGCTTGATCTGCTGAGAATACTACTTCCAGGATTCAAGAGTCAGTAATATCCATAGTTTCTTCTGCAACAATTAGGCAGTGTTATAAAAACAATCAAGCATTATTATAAAAATGAATTAGCTAATTGAAAGAGATGCAAGGTTACCAATTATTTAATCTATATCCAATGAACAGAAGCTCCCTACAATGAGAGAAGTCGTACCATTATGAGGAGCTTTCTCCGTCGGAGGAAAAGGAGTAACATTCTTTGATGGTGGAGTTCTCGACTCCTGTAGCCTCGACAGCTAAAATACGAAGCTGGTCTTCTTCCCTCAGTGAATCAACACCTTGAGTGGACTTCAGAGATGGAGACTGAAGCAGTTAGGAATTAGGTAGTTAAATTTTCACAATGTTGACCCCACTTTTGATTGAGGTTTAGTTTTCTCTCTTTTGTAGCCCAGGGTCTAGCCATAAGGTTTTTCTGACGACTATTCCTAGAAAACTAGAAAAGGAACTCATACCCTTAGAAACACCAAACTTTTCCTTGAAGTTCGCATATTGGACCTAACCTCTAGCACTTGGTAGGTGGGGTCAGTATGGGGCATCTCAAGGAGAGTCCCCATAGGACTGCTTGACCTTAGGGTTGACCCTGGGTGTTGGTTTTGAGCTAGTTCACTCACTTACACTCACTATCACCTATATTCACTTGCAACCCTAAACCCAAAATTGTTGACTTTGATCCCTTGATTTTTTGAGAGACTCATGTAGATGATCCCCTAAACCCATCAGCCCTAGGCTAGGGTTTCGCTAATACTAGTACATAGAAAAATTAAATGAGGATTTCATTGGTCCATAGCTCATATATGGTGGTTAGCACCACAATTCTATAAAAATATCCAACTTGGTCTTTTGCCTTTAAATCCACCCAGATTACCTAAACTCCCCCAAACCCTAAATTTGGCCAAAATTCCCAATTTCACCCAAAATACCCAAATTTATTCAAAAATTATTTCAAACCATTTCAAAATACCCAAATTACCCTTGGTGGCCTAAACTCTCCCAAAACATCCAAAATCGCTTCAAATGTCTCCAAAACCAATTTGAACGCTTCAATTGAACCTAATTTGACCATTTTGACCAAAACCCCCAAATTGCCTTTAAAGGCCCAATTTCCCCAAATTCACCTCAAATGTCCATCAATTTGGCCCCAATCCTCCCCAATTTCATTCTAAACTCAAATTAATATTTCATATGATCAGTCCAAACCAAATACAAGCCTAATTAACTCATGCTTTGAGCTCAATTTTGATCCAAGTCAAACCCTCAATTTTGAACATATGACTTAACCCCACCAAATTGAACCCCATAGCCTGCTCAATTTACCTCAATTTAAATCTTAAACTCTTCATAACAATCCTACACATCAAATTGGATCTTTAATTGTCCTTGGACAAGCCTCAATTTCACTCAATTTTAACCCAAATCCAAAATCCCCAAATCGGCTATGTCTCCAAATGTCAACTAATTGAAAACCCAAACCCCAAAATTGACATCCAATTGTTGTTGAGAACTCTTCATGATATCTTATAGAACATTTTCAACCATGAATTTGGGCTTAGCCCAACCTAAACCCAAGTCCAATCCAACACCCCAAAATTGACTAAATGATCAAACCCACCAAATTGAACTTCTAAATAAGCTCAAAACCACCCTAATTCTTTTCCAAACTCTCTTTGGTAATTATTTACACCAAATTGATCAGTTAATTGGGCTCAATGTCATGGTTAGCACAACTTAAGCTCAACTTCAAGCCAATTTGACCCAAATGAACCCAAACACCAAATTTAACCCAACCAAACTAAATTGGCCAACCAAGGACCATTCCATCCACCAAGTGCATCCTATTAACCAGGCTAAACCCACTTAAATCACCCTAGGTGAGCTATGGACCAAAGGTCCCCTAGTTTAAGGGATTTTACCCCTTTCGGGACTAAACTTAAGATATCTTCTTCATCATGCCATACCATTTGGGGTTAACCATCATTAGCCACCCCCTGACCTCTTGTTGACCTCACTTTTGGTTGAGGTTTAGTTTTACTTCTTCAGTATCCTAGGGTCTAGCCATAAGACTTTCTTGTTGACTATTCCTAGAAAACTAGAATAAAACCCTCACCATTAGAAATTCTAAACTCTTCCTTCCTTAACTTGAAGTTCCACATATTGGTCCTAACCTCTAACACTTAGTAGGTGGGGTCAGTATGGAGGATCTTAAGGAGAGTCCCCATATGACTGCTTGACCTTAAGGCTGACCCTAGGTGTTGGTCTGGAGCTATTTCACTCACTTACACTCACTATCACCTATATTCACTTACAACCCTAAACCCAGATTTGTTGACTTTGATCCATTGATCTTTTGGGAGGCTCATGTAGTTTGTCCCCTAGACCTACTAGCCCTAGACTAGGGTCTAGCTAATACCAATACATGGAGGACCTAAATGGGGATTTCAATGGTCTATAGCTCATACATAGTGGTTGGTACCCAAATTCTACCAAAAAATATCTAACTTGGCATTGTGCCTCTAAATCCACCAAAATTACCTAAACATCCATAAACCCTAAATTTGGCCAAAATTCCCAAATTCACCCAAAATACCCAAATTTATTCAAAGATCATTTCAAACCATTTGAAAATACCAAAATTTCCCAAAACCACTCAAAATTGCCAAAATTACCAAAATACCCTCAAATTTACCAAAATTACAAAAATACCCTTGGAGGCCCAAACTTTCCCGAAACTCCAAAAATCTCTTTAAATGTCCTTAAAATAAATTTATACCCTTAAATTGAAACCATTTTGACCATTTTGACTAAAACCCCCAACTTGCCTTTAAAGGCCAAATTTCCCCAAATTCTCCTCAAATGTCCATCAATTTGGCCCCAATTCCCCTCAATTTCAATTCTAAACTAAAATTAATTTTTCATATGATTAATCAAAACCAAATACAAGCCTAATTGACCCATTCTTTGAGCTCAATTTTGATCCAAATTAAGCCCCCAATTTTGACCCTATGACTTAATCTCACCTAATTGTACCTCATAGCCAACTCAATTTGACACAATTCAAATCCTAAACTCTCAATAACAATCCTATACATCAAATTGGACCTTCAATTGTTTTTGGTCAAGCCTCAATTTCACTCAATTTCAACCTACAATCAAAATCTCCAAATTTGCCCCAAATTGGCTGCCTCCAAATGTCACCTAACTGAATGCCCTAACCCCAAAATTGACACCAAAATGATGTTGAGAACTCTTCATGAAATTCCTATAGACCATTTTTAACCATCAATTTGGACCTAGCCCAGCCTTAGCCCTACCTAAACCCAAGTATAACCCAACACTCCCAAATTGACTAAATGCCCAAAAGCCTCCAAATTGAACCTCCAAACCAATCAAAATCACGCCAAATCTTTTATAAACTCCTCATGACAATCATATACACCAAGTTGATCAATAAATTGAGCTCAATGTCATGGCTAGTTTAACCCAAACCCAACTACTAGTCATTTTGACCCAAATTGTCCATGCACCAAAATTGACTTACCAAATTGATGACACCACAGCCACCAAGTACACCCTAGTGACCAGCCTAGACCCACCTAAACCATCCAAGGAGAGCTATGGACCAATGGCCCATAATTTAAGGGCTTTTTCCCCTTTTGGGACTAAACTTGAGATATCGTCTTCATCATGCCATACCATTAGGGGTTAACCATCATTAAGCATCCTCTAGCCTCCCTGAGCTAAGAAGGGACCATAACTTGGCCAGCCACCACCTCAACCACTGTAAATAGCCAGCCCAAAAGTGTCCCCATTTGTCAAAACCCAAAATTAAACCCCCCTGACTTAACTCACACTAATTGGATGCTTGGGCCTTTCTTCCCTCCACCTCAACATGCTTTAGCACCCAACTCCCAGCCCTGAGCTCCACTAGGCAGCCATGAATTTAAATAGACCTCTCCACGGCCAAGGAAGAAAGCTTGAGACCTTGGGGAAACTCTGCCAAAAACTCACCAGAGCCTCTCCAAACCATCCCGAGTGCAATCCCCTTATTCTCAGCCACTCATAGCCACTCCACAGAGCCAATTTCTTCACCAAAATTTGCCCTAAAACCAGGACAGATCTCTCCACTCCACCACAATGCACTAAACTTCAATTAATTGTGCACACACCATCTCCACAGTGAGAGAAGTTGATTCCCCACAAAAGCCCCCTCTGAAACAGCCTCTAGGATAACACTAGACCAACACCTGAAATTGAATTTGATCAAACACATACCTAGACAATTCATCAGGACCTAAGACTTCATCTCGAGGTTTGTTGGATCCATTTGAAGCTAGCACAACCATCTGATCGAGGTCTCCCCTCTCAGACAAAGGTATTGAACCTCAACCTCAATCCGAGCCTTTTTTGATTCATTATACGTGTTTATTATATTTATATCGTATATACCATATATATATGTTCATCTTGAGTAGATGAAGGTTTAGAAACAAACCCCCATGCGATTTGCTTGAGTCTAGACAAAGATCTTAAGCTTTTAGTGTGAATAGCTTACGGGTTAAGTCACTTGGGGACGATAACGCAGAGCAGTCCGATCGCGCGTTTATTTTATCAACGGAGGAGATCAAGCCGGACAGACTCTTGGTGTATGAACCGCGAGCCGTGTGGCAGCTGAGGTGGATGGAGAAGACAAATGGGAGAATAATGTGGATTTTTTGAATTTATTTTAATACCCGAAATTCAAAAATTCATATATTTCTCTAAAAAATCATAAAAGAAAAAAAAAACACTCTTGCTTAGTGAATAGAGGAGAATAATGTGGACTAAAAATAAAAAATTATTTCCTTATTCCCTGATTTTTAATGAATTAAATAACCTCTTGTGTTTTTTAATTCATTATGATCAAACATTGCTTACCATGACTTGAAATTTTAAGGGTTTGTTCCTCATGATAGAGACTGTGTCCTCTATTTTTCCAAGATCAAAGGACATCTCTAGGCTTCTAGCCCTAATTTTTAAGCTAGGGTGGCCATTTTGGCTTATTTTAATTATATAAATCAAAATATCATTTGGGAAATTATGGGAATAATTTTAGTAGGTTTCCTGTGATTAGAGAAGTCTAAAAAAAATATCATGATGCCCTGAATTATCTTGTAAATTCCTATACTTAATTAAATGCAAATATCTTGTTTTAATTTATGTATACTTAGCAAAAATTGACAAAATCAATCCCACATTGTTCATAAAAATTATGTTTATCCACTATAAAAATTTGGAAATTATTTGATTATGTTCAAGTATTAAAGTTGATTTTCTAAGGAACCTTGTATTTTTGTACAACAATAATTATATTAAATTAAATATACTTGGGAAAATTATGAAAAGTGGGCTTTTGAGTTCCTTGTGGTCAGAGGTACTTGGGAAAAATAAAAATTATTTTTTTTATAAAATAATAAATTTTTAAGCTTTATTTTGAATTTAAAAATAATTAAAAATAATGAAAAATACCAAAAATGTCAAAATATTTCAAAATTTTCCTAATAGTTTCCTAATCACTTGAGACTCATTAAAATATTTTTCCTAATCTTACTAAATTAAAAATAAATTTTAAAAGCTTAAAAATGAACTTTCATTATTTTTTCCATTAAAAGGATTATAATAAATAAATTAAAAATCATAAAAATACAAAATTTGATTCTCCGAGTTTTCTGAACTCAGAGGAGTCTAATAAAAATATAAAAATAATTTGGTAATTAAAACATTATTTTCTATTTAATTAAATGATTGAAACTTGTTAATAATTAAATAATAATAATAATAATTTAATTCAAAAAATCATGAAATTTTTTCTAAGTATTTCTCTAACCTAGGGAAACCTCTAATTTTTCTCATAAATAAAAACTTTATCTTGGAAAGTTAAATAAATCAATTTCTAAAAAAAAGAGGCCTACTTTTTGGGTTTATAAAAATATTTAAATTCAATTAAATTTTGAGAAGTTCGCATATTCTCCTTTAACAATATAATTACCTCATAGATATGACACTCTAAACCCTCAAAGTCATTTGAGTTGTGGTTAATGAGTTATAAGGTGAAGTGTCCCAAGGGCAAAATAGTCATTTTAGACTTTGGTGCCTTAATCAAAATTTAGGATTAACTAAGGGAAAATGGGTAATTTTTATCTTAATAAAATGCTTGGATGATTGAAATACACTGGGATTAAAAGGTAGAAAATCATTCAGCACCCTTGCATAACAACAATAAAATCATAATTCTCCTAATCTTCATGACTTGGAAGTCAACTAAGATCAAATTATTCTTAAGTGATGGGCCTAAGATAAAAAAGATGATAATTTACTTTTCTCAAGCTAAAAGTTGAGAATGATGTGATCATTTAATAAGAATACATATCAATTAAATCATATTTTTGAATATCAGCTTTTCACCTATCATAATTGTTAAAGGCTCGATAGTGACCTAGGCTCGATATCTAAAATCGATTGATTGGATTTAGAAGAAGATATGATTGGTGACTAACATCTTTAAACACTACAAGCCTGACTTTAATTGTGGGCACTATGATCTTTAAATGACCTAAACTTGCCTTAGGGGCACCTACTCACATAACCTTTAAACGAAACATCAATTGATTAATCGAGTATCCTATCATTGGGATAATTAAATTGTCAAGTTTCACTAAGCAAAGGGGTAGTCACACTTCAGCCTCTGATGATTAATGGAACATTATGATAAGTTCAGAATGAACTCAGAATATTTAAAGAGATCTCAGAGTGGTCCAGGGTCATGCCTCGAGCACTTTGAAATCAATTGGACATTTTGAAGTGCAAATAGAAATTTTCATATTTTATTCTAAAATCATCCACTAGGATCTTCTGAGATTCAATAAAATCATAAATTGGGGTTTGGTAGCTAAACCTTCATCTACTCTTGCAATTTAAATTTAAACCCACTCTCCAATCCACAGCGAGAGTTTCTACTCCTTGATTTTGATCGAATATTGACCTGCTATATCCCTAGCAGAAACCACTAGCACTCAATTTTACACTCCTTTCTAGGTTTGTTGACTTAAGAGTATGTGTTGGTTTTTTTGATATTGTCGGTCAATGCCAATACGCGCGGTGTGCCTGCCCAACACACCACACCTATTGGGGGCCCATTTGTTGACTCACTTTTGAGGGGTCTAGCCATAGGGTTTTTCCTAATGACTATTCCTAGAAAACTAGAAAAGAAACCTGCACCCTTAGAAACTCCAAAATCTTTCTTGAACTTCCACGTATTGGTCCTAACCTCTAGCACTTAGTAGGTGAGGTCAGTATGGGGGATCTCAAGGAGAGTCCCCATAGGACTGCTTGACCTTAGGGATGGCCCTGGGTGTTGGTCTAGAGCTAGTTCACTCACTTACACTCATGATCACCTATATTCAGTTGCAACCCTAATCACAAAATTGCTGACTTTGATCCCTTGATCTTTTGGGAGACTCATGTAGATAGTCCCCTAGACCCACCAGCCCTAAGCTAAGGCTTAGCTAAAACCAGTACATAGAAGACCCAAATGGGGATTTCATTGGTCCATAACTCATATATGGTGGTTGGCACCCCAATTCTACGGAAATATCCAACTTTGCCTTTTGGCCTTAAATCCACCCAAATTACCTAAACACCCTCAAACTGTAAATTTGGCCAAAATTCCCAATTTCAACCAAAATACCCAATTTTTTTAAAAAATCATTTCATATCATTTCAAAATATTCAAATTTCCCAAAACCACCCAAAATTGCCAAAATTTACCCAAATACCCTTAAATTTGCCAAAATTACAAAAATACCCTTGGTGGCCTAAACTTTCCCAAAGCATCCAAAATCACTTCAAATGCCTCCAAAACCAATTTGGACCCTTTAATTGAACATAATTTGACCAATTCGACCATTTTGACCAAAACCCCCAAATTGCTTTTAAATGCTCAATTTCCCCAAATCACCTCAAATGTCCATCAATTTGGCCCAATCCTCCCCAATTTCAATTCTAAACTAAAAATTCATCTTTCATATGATCAATCCAAACCAAACCCCCCAATTTAGACCATATGACTTAACCTCACCAAATTGAACCATATAGCTTACTCATTTTGCCCCAATTTAAATCCTAAACTCTTCATGACAATCCTACACATCAAATTAGATCTTTAATTGGCCTTGACCAAGCCTCAATTTCACTTAATTTTAACCCAATCCAAAATCCCCAAATTTTCCCCAAATTGGCTATATCTCCAAATGTCACCTAATTGAATACCCAAAACCCAAAATTGACACCCAATTGATGTTGACAACTCTTCATGATATTTCTATAAACCATTTTCAACCATCAATTTGGGCTTTGCCCAACCTTAGCCCAACCTAAACCCAAGTCCAATCCAACACCCCCAAATTGACTAAATAAACAAACCCACCAAATTGAACCTCCAAATCAACTCAAATCCACCCAAATTCTTTTCCAAACTCTCTTTGGCAACTATTTACACGAAATTTATTTGTTAATTGAGATCATTGTCATGGTTAGCCCAACCTAAACTCAACTCCAAGTCAATTTGACCCAAATGAACCCATACACCAAATTTAACCCAAAAAAACTAAATTGGCCAACCAAGGACCATTCCACCCAACCAAGTGCATCTTATCAACTAGGATAAATCTACTTAAATCACCCTAAGTGAGATATGGACCAATGGTCTCCTAGTTTAAGGTATTTTACCCCTTTTGGGACTAAACTTTAGATATCTTCTTCATCATGCCATACTATTAGGGGTTAACCATCATTAGCCACCCCCTGACCTCCCTAAGCCAAGAAGTGACCATACCCTTGCCAGCCACCACCACAGCTTCCAGAAACAGCCAGTCAAAAGGTTCCCCCATACCCTTGTCAACCTACCTGAGCTGGTCAAGTCTTCTTGGTCACTGGAGCTCTTCATCCCTCCACCTCAGCAAACCTCAGCACCCACTGCCAAGCCCTAAGCTCCGCCAAGTAGCCATGACTTTAAATTAACCCCTCCACCGCTGAAGGAGAGGTAAGAAAAATCCTTGAGGAAACTTTGCCCATTTGCTTTCATAGACTCTCCAAGAATTCCTCAGCTTAATCTCACTGTTTTCCCCTTCTGGTTCCCACTGTGAGAGCTCAATTTTGAGTTCAAAATTTTAGCTCAAACCAGTACATATTTCCCTACACCTCCACAGTCCACAAAACTCCAGTTAACTGTGCACACACCATCGACACAGTGAGAGGAGTTGCTTCCCCACAAAAGCCCCATCTTAAACAGCCCCTAACCTAGCTCTAGACCAACACCTAAAATTTACTTTGCTTGAAATAATACCTAGACAATTCACTAGGACTTAGGACTTCATCTGGAAAATCATTAGACCCAATCAAAGCTGCCACAACCATCTGATTGAGGTCTCCCCTCTTAGACAAAGGTATTGAACCTCAACCCTAATCCAAGCTTTTTTAGATTCATTATACGTATTTACTATATTTCATACCGTATATATCATATAGATAAGTTTGTCCTGAGTAGATGAAGGTTTAGAAACAAACCCCATGTGATTTGGTTGAGTCTAGTCAAAGATCTTAAGGTTTTAGTTTGAATGGTTCTCGGGTTAGGTCACTTGAGGATGATAACGGGCAGCCGTCCGATCGCGTGATTATTTAATCAACGGAGGAGATCGAGCCGGACAAATCTTTGGAGTGAAAAGGCAGACCACATGGCAGCTGAGGTGGATGGCGACGTTGAATGGTGGAGTGCCATGTGTGAGTTCGGAGCCGCCGCATGATGAGTTGGCGTCGCATGGATAAGTAGAAAAATATGGATTTTCTAAATTTATTTAAATACCTGAACTTCAAAAATCCATATCTTTCTCTAGAAAAATCATAAAAATAAAAGAAAAATATGTTCTTGCTTAGTGAACAGAGTAGAATAATGTGGACTAAAAGTAAAAATTATTTTTTTATTCTATGATTTTTAATGAATTAAATACCCTCTAGAGTATTTTAATTCATTATAATCAAACATTGCTCATGATGGCTTTAAATTTTGAGGGTTTGTTCCTCATGACAGAGACTATGTCCTCTGATTTTTCTAAGGTCATAAAGCATCTCTATGGTTTTAATCTTAGTTTTTAAACTGAGGTGGCCATTTTGGCTCATTTTAATTATGTAAATTAAAATATCACTTGGNATTTTGAGGGTTTGTTCCTCATGACAGAGACTATGTCCTCTGATTTTTCTAAGGTCATAAAGCATCTCTATGCTTTTAATCTTAGTTTTCAAACTGAGGGGGCCATTTTGGCTCATTTTAATTATGTAAATTAAAATATCACTTGAAAAATTATGGGAATAATTTTAGTAAGTTTCCTATGGTTGGAGAAGCTTAAAAAACATATCATGTATATGTAAATTATATACTTTTTAAAAATTGACAACCTCACATTGTTCATAAAAATCTTGTTTATTTACTGTAAAAATTTGAAAATTATTTGATTAGGTTTGAGTATTAAAGTTGATTTTCTAAGAAATCTTATATTTTTGTACAAAAATAATAATATTAAATTAAAAACACTTGGGATAATTAAAAATAATTAAAATTTTCAAAAATATCAAAATATTTCAAAATATGCCTAATTATTTTCTGATCACTTGAGACTCATTAAAATATTTTCCTTAATTTTTCTAAGTTAAAAATAAATCTTAACTCAATTGATCTAGGCTTGATGTCTAAACTCAATTGATTGGATTTAGAAGATAACATGAGTGGTGATTAATATCTTTAAACACTATAAGCCTGACTTTAATTGTGGACACCATAATCTTAAATGACTTAAACTTGCCTTAGGGGCACCCACTCACATAACACTTAAATGAAACATCAATTGATTAATCGAGTATCCTATCCTCAGGATAATTAAATTGTTAAGTTTCACTGAGCAACATGGTAGTCATACTTCAACCTCAGATGATTAATACAATAATATGATAAGTTCTGAATGAACTCGAAATATTTCAAGAGATCTTCAAAGTAGTCTAGGGTCATGCCTCAAACACTTTGAAATCTATTGGACTTTCTGAAGGGCAAATTTGACTTGTCATATTTTGTCCTAAAATCATCTACTAGGATCTTCTGAGATTCAATAAAATCATAACTTGGGGTTTGATAGCTAAACCATCATCTACTCCTACAATTTAAATTCCTTGCAAAATTATATACATGTTTTGCAAGTACTGCCCTTTCAAGTGGTGGAACGAGAAGAATTGACTGGTATGCTTTTAAATTATTGCATTTACCTTTCTATACTTCTTGCCTCGAGTTTGCTTGTTAAATAACGATGTCACCCTGCATGAAAACCAAAACTGCTAGGATAGCCACAAAACCAAAACTAAAATTAATCAAGACAAAAATTCACCGCCAAAATATTCAAAATATAAGACAACTGAAAATTTAATCACAAACATCACAAAGCAACAATTGTAATTAAATTAAGACGTCTCTATCAGATGATCAGGAATCCCTCGGAGGAGGTAACCTACGATTGCTAACGAGATTTTTCATGGTCTAAATGAAAGTATGCAACTCATTAATTTGAGTTTAGTAAATTCATTTGGATTAAGTGTATCCGAAAAAAAAATATTTTAATATGCCCCAAAATATTTGAAGGACCATAACCATAGGAACATTTGATTTGACATCATAACCTAACACTTTAGAAAACATAAACTCATCATGACGAGGAGCTTGAAGCTAGCACTGTGGGCAGCACTGCCCTTCATCAACAAGAGGATCTACAACAACATATCTTTCCTAAGAATTAAACAACAAGCCATAGGATTTCGAGGTTGTTTGCATATGCAACATAAATCCTAAACTTATCTTTAGGCCTTTTTTATATAGCTCTGCTGTACAATATAAGCCCTAACTCGTCTTAAAATTTCGAGGTTATCGTTTGCCATGACCTAAACCCTCACATCTTACAAGCTATTTATGTGATCGTTTCACATGAATGTAAGCCCTAAACAAATAAAATTTGCAGGATGAAACATTTAAATATTTCTCTTCATAACTGAAGTCAAACTATGGGGTAGCTTGGGAAGTCATCGAGGTTCACCTCTATGTCTGTGACATCCACTAGTTCTCCCACATTTAGATTCCAAAAATAAATGTTCCAAATTTAAGTCATTCTCCTTTCACATCTCTTTGTCCTATTTTGTTGAAAAGTTCTATCCTTTTGACCTCTTTGAAGATAATATTCCCTGATTTTTATCGAGAGTTTTCTTAGGTAACTTCGGTTATCTAAGATGTAATTAACTATAAGTGCTTGCCCTTATAGGAAGCTTTTTCTGAACCCAACTTAATATAAACCCTATTTAATTCTTTGTATTAAATAGGGGAACTTGTCGACTTATAAATAAAATGGTTTTCACAGACCAAGTGGATGTCATATATTTATTAATTTATTTGATCGAGTCTCACCCTTAAGTCTTGTGTTTATCTTTCAGGATAGATTCATGACTTGAAGCGTAGTACTCTTTCATTTTAACTATGAAAGATATGGGATCAATTTGATTTCATATTTTTCTATAATTATATATATGTAAATTAAATATCCCTCCGAGGCGGGCGACGGGATTTTGATTCCGGCAACCGACAGCTTCCAACAAGCAACTCCTCAACTTTTTAGTGCCGACCACACAACCACCTCTGAAGGTTCTCCAACTTGAGACAGCAGAAGGAATGATGTTGATGAAGTGGTGAAGGTTCCATTACTTTCCCTATTTTTAGCCTTCTCACTTAGAGTGGTGCTGAGTCGGATGATTCACCAACCTCTTCCACATAAGATAGCTTCTTAGTATGTTCTCTATTTGTTTGCATCAATTCAACTGGTCTCTTTTCACCAATTATTTTTTTTTCCTTTCATTTCTTGAAACGGATGCAATTCTTCACCCACCTTTTTCTTAAGAAGTGGGCGGGAACTGTCAAATTACCTTTTTCGNTTCTCTAACCTAGGGAAACCTCTAATTTTTCTCATAAATAAAAACTTTATCTTGGAAAGTTAAATAAATCAAATTCTAAAAAAAAGAAGCCAATTTTATGGGTTTAAATAAATATTTAAATTAAATAAAATTTTGAGAAGTCCACATATTCTCCTTTAACATTATAATTACCTCATGGATATGACACTCTAAACTCTCAAAGTCATTTGAGTTGTGGTTAATGACTTATGAGGTGAAGTGTCCCAAGGGCAAAATAGTTATTTTAGACTTTGGTGCCTTAATAAAAAATTAGGATTAACCAAGGGAAAATGGATAATTTTTACCTTAATAAACATGCTTGGATGATTGAAATACAATGGGATTAAAAGCTAGAAACTCATTCACCACCCTTGCATAACAACAATAAAATCATAATTCTTCTAATCTTCATGACTTGGAAGTCAACTAAGATTAAATGATTCTTAAGTGATGGGCTTAAGATAATAAAAGATGATAATTTACTTTTCTTAAGCCCAAAGTTGAGGATGATGTAATCATTTAATAAGAATACATATAACTTTAATCACCTTTTCACCAATCATAATTGTTAAAGGCTCAGTAGTGCCTAGGCTCGATATCTAAAATAGATTGATTGGATTTAGAAGATGATATGATTGGTGATTAACATCTTTAAACACTACAAGCCTGACTTTAATTTTGGACACTATAATCTTTAAATGACCTAAACTTGCCTTAGGGGCACCTACTCACATAACCTTTAAACGAAACATCAATTAATTAATCGAGTATCCTATCCTTGGGATAATTAAATTGTCAAGTTTCACTAAGCAACGGGGTAGTCACACTTCGACCTCTGGTGATTAATGGAACAATATGATAAGTTTAGAATGAACTCAGAATTTTTCAAGAGATCTTCAAAGCGGTCCAGGGTCATGCCTCAAGCATTTTGAAATCTATTGGACATTCTGAAGGGAAAATTGAACTTGCCATATTTTATTCTAAAATCATCCACTATGATCTTATGAGATTCAATAAAATCATAAATTGGGGTTCGATAGCTAAACCTTCATCTACTCTTGCAATATAAATTGAAACCCACTCTCCAATCCCCAGTGAAAGTTCCTACTCCTTGTTTTCGATCGAATATTCACCTACTATATCCCCAGCAGAAACAACTAACACTCAATTTTACACTCCTTTCTAGGTTTGTTGACTTAAGAGTATGTGTTGGTTTCATTTATATTGTCGGTCAATGCCAATACGCGCGGTGTACCTGCCCAACACACCACATATATTGGGGGTCTATTTGTTGACCTCACTTTTGAAGGGTCTAGCCATAGGGTTTTCCTCATGACTATTCCTAGAAAATTAGAAAATAAACCCACACCCTTTGAAACTCCAAACTCTTCCTTGAAGTTCCACATATTGGTCCTAACCTCTAGAACTTAGTAGGTGGGATCAGTATGGGGGATCTAAAGGAGAGTCCCCATAGGACTGCTTGACATTAGGGTTGGCCCTGGGTGTTGGTATGGAGCTAGTTCACTCACTTACACTCACGATCACCTATATTCACTTGCAACCCTAAACTCAAAATTGTTGACTTTGATCCCTTGATCTTTTGGGAAACTCATGAAGATGGTCCCCTAGACCCACCAGCCCTAGGCTAGGGCTAGCTAAAACTAGTACATAGAGGACCCAAATGGGGATTTCATTGGTCCGCAGCTCATATATGGTGGTTGGAACCCCAATTCTACGAAAATATCCAACTTGGCCCATGGGCCCTAAATCCGCCCAAATACCTAAACACCCCAAACCGTATATTTAGCCAAAGTTCTCAATTTCAACCAAAATACCCAATTTTTCTTTCAAAAATCATTTCATATCATTTCAAAATACCCAAATTGCTCAAAACCACCCAAAATTTACCTAAATACCCTTACATTTTTTAAAATTACAAAAATACCCTTGGTGGCCTAAACTTTCCCAAAACATCCAAAATCACTTCAAATATCTCCAAAACCAATTTAGACCCTTTAATTGAACACAATTTGACCAACTTGACCATTTTGACCAAAACCCCCAAATTGCCTTTAAATGCCTAAATTCCTCAAATTCACCTCAAATGTCCATCAATTTGGCCCCAATCCTCCCCAATTTTAATTCTAAACTCAAAATTCATTTTTCATATTATCAATACAAACCAAATCCAATCCTAATTGACCCATGCTTTGAGCTCAATTTTGATCCAAGTCAAACCCCCAATTTTGACCATATGACTTAACCACACCAAATTGAACCATATAGCCTACTCAATTTGCCTCAATTTAAATCTTAAACTCTTCATAAAAATCCTGCACATCAAATTGGATCTTTAATTGGCCTTGGTCAAGCCTCAATTTCACTCAATTTTAACCCAAGTCCAAAATCCCCAAATTTGCCCCAAATTGGCTATGTCTCCAAATGTCACCTAATTGAATACCCAAAACCAAAAATTGACACCCAATTGATGTTGAGAGCCCTTCATGATATTCTGATAAACCATTTTCAACCATCAATTTGGTCTTAGCCCAACCTTAGCCCAACCTAAACCCAAGTTTAATCTAATACCCCCAAATTGACTAAATGACCAAAACCCACCAAATTGAAATTGAACTTCCAAATCAACTCAAATCCACCCCAATTCTTTTCCAAACTCTCTTTGAAAACTATTTAAACCAAATCTATCAGTTAATTGGGCTCAATGTCATGGTTAGCCCAACCTAAACTCAACTCCAAGCCAATTTGACCAAAATGAACCCATACACCAAATTTAACCTAAGCAAACTAAATTGGCCAACCAAGGACCATTCCACCCAACCAAGTGCATCCTATTCACCAGGTTAAATCTAATTAAATCACCCTAGGTGAGCTATGGACCAATGGTCCCCTAGTTTAAGGTTTCTTACCCCTTTTGGGACTAAACTTTAGATATCTTCTTCATCATGCCATACCATTAAGGGATAACCATCATTAGCCACCCCCTGACCTCCCTGAGCCAAGAAGTGACCAAACTCTTGCCAGCCACCACCACAGCTACCGGAAACAGCCAGCCCAAAGGTGCCCCCATTGGCCAAAACTTAAAATTAAACCTACCTGAGCTGATCAAGTCTTATTGGTCAATAGAGCTCTTCATCTCTCCACCTCAGCAAACCTCAGCACCCACTGCCAAGCCCTAAGCTCGGCCAAGCAGCCATGGCCTTGAAACCCCTCCACGGTCGAAGGAGAGGTAAGAAAAATCCTTAGGGAAACTCTGCCTTTTGCTTCCAGAGACTCTCCAAGAATTCCTCAGCTTAATCCCACTATTTTCCCCCTCTGGTTCCCACTGTGAGAGCTGAATTTTGAGTTCAAATTTTTAGCTCGAACCAAGACATATTTTCGTACACCTCCACCTGTGCACACACCGTGAACACAGTGAGAGGACATGATTTCCCACAAAAGCCCCATCCCAAATAGCCTCTAACCTAGCTCTAGACCAAAACCTAAAATCCACTTTGCTTGAAATAATACCTAGAAAATTCACCAAGACCTAAGACTTCATCTGGAAGTTTGTTGGACCCAATCGAAGCTACCACAACCATCTGATTGAAGCCTCCCCTCTCAGACAAATGTATTGAACCTCAACCCTAATCCGAGCCTTTTTTGATTCATTATACATATTTACTATATTTCATATCGTATATACCATATAAATAGGTTCGTCTTGAGTATCTGAAGGTTTAGAAACAAACCCCATGCGATTTCGTTGAGTCTAGGCAAAGATCTTAAGGCTTTAGTGTGAACGGTTCTCGGGTTAGGTCACTTGGGGATGATAACAGGGAGCCATCCGATCACGCTTTTATTTAATCAACGAAGGAGATCGAGCCAGACAAATCTTTAGAGTGAAAAGGCGGGCTTGCCTGACAGCTGAGGTGGGTAGCGGCATCGAATGACGCAGCGCTGCGTGTGATTTCGGAGCTGCCGGATGAGTTGGCGCCGCATGGATAAGTATAAAAATATGGATTTTCTAAATTTATTTAAATGCCTGAACTTCAAAAATCCATACTTTTCTCTAGAAAAATCATAAAAAAAAAAAATACCTTCTTGCTCAGTGAACAGAGGAGAATAATTTGGACAAAAAATAAAAAATATTTTTTTATTCTATGATTTTTAATGAATTAAATAACTTATGGAGTTTTTAATTCATTATGATCAAACATTGCTCACATTGGCTTAAAATTTTGAGGGTTTGTTTCTCATGACCGAGACTATGTCCTCTGATTTTTCTAAGGTCAGAAAGCATCTCTATGCTTCTAACCTTAATTTTCAAGCTGAGGTGGCCATTTTGGCTCATTTTAATTATATAAATTAAAAGATCACTTAGAAAATTATGGGAATAAGTTTAGTAGGTTTCCTATGGTAAGAGAAGCTTAAAAAACATATCATGATGTCTTGAATTATCTTGTAAATTTTTATAATTAATTAAATGTAAATATCTTGTGTTAATATTTGTAAATTATATATTTTTCAAAAATTGACAAAATCAACCACACATTGTTCATAAAAATAATGTTTATTTACTGTAAAAATTTGAAAATAATTTATTAGGTTTGAGTATTAAAGTGGATTTTCTAAGAAACCTTATATTTTTGTACAAAAATAATTATATTAAATTAAATACACTTTGGAAAATTATGAGAAGTGATTTTTTGAGTTCCTTGTGATCAGAGACACTTGAAAAAAATAAAAGTTATTTTTTAGAAAATACTTAATTTTTTAGTCTTATTTTGAATTTAAAAATAATTAAAAATGATTAAAAATTTCAAAAATATCAAAATATTTCAAAATATGCCTAATTATTTTCTGATCACTTGAGACTCATTAAAATATTTTTCCTAATTTTTCTAAGTTAAAAATAAATCTTAACCCAATTGACCTAGGCTTGATGTCTAAACTCATTTGATTGAATTTAGAAGATAACATGATTGGTGATTAATATCTTTAAACAATATAAGCATGACTTTAATTGTGGACACCACAATCTTAAATAACTTAAGCTTGCCTTATGGGAACCCACTCACATAACTCTTTAATGAATCATCAATTGATTAATCGAGTATCCTATCATCGGGATAATTGAATTGTTAAGTTTCACTGAGCAACAGGGTAGTCATACTTCAACCTCAGATGATTAATGAAACAATATGATAAGTTCAGAATAAACTCGGAATATTTCAAGAGATCTTCAAAGTGGTCGAGGGACATGCCTCGAGCACTTTGAAATCTATTGGACTTTCTGAAGGGCAAATTGGACTTGCCATATTTTGTTCTAAAATCATCTACTAGGATCTTCTGAGATTCAATAAAATCATAACTTGGGGTTTGATAGCTAAACCACATCTACTCTTGTAATTTAAATTTATTGCAAAATTATATACATGTCTTGCAAGTACTGACCTTCCAGGTGGTGGAACGAGAAGAATTGATTGACATGCTTTTAAATTATTGCATTTACGTTTCTATACTTCTTGCCTCGAGCTTGCATTTTAAACAATGATGTCACCCTGCATGAAAACTAAAACTGCTAGGATAGTCACAAAACCAAAACCAAATCCAAAACAAAAATTAATCAAGACAAAAATTCACCACCAAAACATTCAAAATATAAGACAACTCAAAATTTAATCATAAACATCACAAAACAACAATTGCAACAATTAAGACGTCTCTATCGGATGATCGGGAATCCCTCAGAGGAGGTAACCTATGGTTGCTAACAAGATTTCCCATGGTCTAAATGAAAGTATGGAACTCGTTAATTTGAGTTTAGTCAATTCATTTGGACTAAGTGTATCTGAAAGAAAATAGTGGTGTTGGAACAAGGGAACCGTATGATCCTAACCGGTGTCGCTCTAATCAACTTTAATATACCCCACAACATTTGAAGGACCATAACCACAGGAACATTTAATTTGACATTATAACGTGACACATTAGAAAACATAAACTCATCACGAAGAGGAGCTTGGAGCTAGAATTGTGGGCAGCACGACTAACTTCATCAGTAAGAGGATCTACAACAACACATCTTTCCTTACAATTAAACAACAAGTCATAGGATTTTGAGATTGTTTGCTTATGCAACATAAATCCTCAACTCATCTTTAGGCCTTTTGTATAGCTCTGTTGTACAATATAAGCCCTAACTCGTCTTAAAATTCTGAGGTTGTCATTTGTCACAACCTAAACCCTCACATCTTACAGTCTATTTATGTGATCGTTTCACATGAATGTAAGCCCTAAACAAATAAAATTTACAGGATGAAACATTTAAATATTTCTTCTCATAACTGAAGCCAAACTATATGGTAGCTTGGGAAGTCACCGAGGTTCACCTCTGGGTCTGTGACATCCACTAGTTCTTCCTCCTTTGGATTCCAAAAATAAATGTTCCAAATTTAAGTTATTCCCCTTTCACACCTCTTTATCATATTTCATTGAAAGGTTCTATCCTTTTGACCTCTTTGAAGATAATATTTCTTAATTTTTATCGAGAGTTTTCTTAGGTAACTTCGGTTATCTAAGATGAAATTAACTATAGGGGCTTGCCCTTATAAGAACTTTTTTCGAACCCAGCTTTATATAAACCCTATTTAATTTTTTATATTAAATAGGGAAACTTGTTGACTTATAAATAAAAAGATTTTCACAGACCAAGCGGATGTCATATATTTTTTAGTTTATTTGATCGAACCTCACCCTCAAGTCTTGTGTTTATCTTTCGGAATAGATACATGACNTATATATATATATATATATATATATATATATATATACATATATATATATGTCAATGAGAAGCTAGAACTTAATTTGATTCAAAGAATATTTATTTTGGTTGACCTTATTATTATTCGGATCAAATCATTGGTCTAAAATGATAGGCTATGATAGGATTATGTGTGTTCGAGTCAAGTTAGATGAATTTCCAATATTGCTGCCAAATCCAAATAATAAATTTGTTTGAAATAGTGTTTGGAACAAATTTTTTTCCCATATGATAACGAAAGAAGATCGTGTTAATCATATTTATTCGATTTGTTCGCTTGAACTGACATCCCTACGGAAAGGGGGAAGATATATTACGTTCGGTTAACTGGATATGTAGATGACGCCGTGAATCACACCACACCTGCATTCATCGGCATGTTGTCATCCATACCGTCGTCCAGACGTAATATTTCTCAGAGAGGAGAGTGATTATTTAAAATGGAATAAAAGAAGAACACTAAACTTGAGCAAGTGAACAACCACCGGCTAGTGAGGCGCAAAGCATGAGTAAACATGAATGGGAGAAACTAGGAAGATATCGTAAAAAAAAAAAAAAAAAAA
>JXCR01100277.1:84290-102968 GCA_002079205.1 Phalaenopsis hybrid cultivar | reverse complement strand
ACTAACCCCATATTTTTCATAGTTTAAATGAAAGAGCGCTATACCTCAAACCCTGTATCTATTCTGAAAGATAAACAAAAGGCTTGTGGGTGAGGCTCAATCAAATAAACTAAGAAATATATGACATCCATTTGGTCTGCAAAACAATTTTATTTGCCGACAAGTTCCCCTATTTTATATGAAGAATTAAATAGGGTTTATATTAAGCTGGGTTTAAAAAAGCTTCTTATAAGGGCAAGCCTCTAAAGTTAATTACATCTTAGATAACCAAAGTCACCTAAGAAAACTCTCAATAAAAATTAGGAAATGTTATCTTCAAAGAGGTCAAAAGGATAGGACTTTTCAACGAGATCGGACAAAGAGACGTGAAAGGGGAATGACTCAATTTGGAACATTTTGTTGTAGGATCCAAAGGAGGAAGAACTAGAGGATGTTATAGATCCAGAGGAGAACCTCGGTGACTTCCCAGTCTATCCTATTGTTTGGATTTAATTTTGAGGAGAAATTTTTTAAATGTTTCATCCTTCCAATTTTATTAATTTAGGGCTTACATTTGAGTGAAACGATCACACAAATAGCCTAAAAGATGTGAGGGTTTAGGTCGTGACGAACGACAAACTCAAAATTCTCATAAGAGTTAGAGCTTATATGGGACAGCAGGGCTGTACAAAAGTCTAAAGATAAGTTAGGAATTTATGTTGCATAAGCAAACCACCTCGAAGTCATATGGCTTGTTGTTTAATCTAATAAAAGATATGTTGTTGTTGATCCTCTTGTTGTTGAAGATGGTCATGCTGCCCACAATGCTAGCTCCAAGCTCCTCATCGTGACGAGTTTAGATTTTCAAATGTGTCACGTTATGATGTCAAAGAAGATGTCCATATAGTTATGGTCCTTTAAATATTAGGAGGGCATATTAAAGTTGATTAGAGAGACACCGGTTAGGATCCTACGGTTCCATCATTTTGGTGCAACTATTTTCTATTGGATTCACTTAGTC
This sequence comes from Phalaenopsis hybrid cultivar, assembly GCA_002079205.1. Taxonomy (NCBI): domain Eukaryota; kingdom Viridiplantae; phylum Streptophyta; class Magnoliopsida; order Asparagales; family Orchidaceae; genus Phalaenopsis; species Phalaenopsis hybrid cultivar. Next base: position 101,968 of record JXCR01100277.1, on the reverse strand, counting down.
CAAATGATATTACTAAACTCAATGAATTTCATACTTTCATTTAGACCATGAGAAGTCACGTTAGCAACCATAGGTTACCTCCTTCGAGGGATTCCCGATCATCTGATAGAGACATCTTAATTTAGTTGCAATTGTTGTTTTGTAATGTTTGTGATTAAATTTTGAGTTGTCTTATATTTTGAATATTGTGGAGGTAAATTTTATCTTGGTTGATTTTAGTTTTGGTTTTGGTTTTATGGCTATCATAACAGTTTTAGTTTTCATGTGTGGTGTCATCGTTGCTTAACAAGAAAAGGTGGTACTGTATGGAAAGTACAAGAAAAGGTGGTACTGTAAACTGTAAAAGCGTACCAAGCTAGTCTTCTTATTCCACCACCTAAAATGTCAGTACTTGCAAGGCATACATATAATAATCCACGGAACTTGAATTGCAAGAGTAGATGAAGGTTTAGCTATCAAACTTCAGACTATGATTTTGTTGGCTCTTTGAAGATCCTAGTGGATAATTTTAGAACAAAATATGGCAAGTCCAATTTGCACTTCAGAATGTCCAATTGATTTCAAAATTCTCGAGGCATGACGTTAGATCACTTTAAGAATCTCTTTAAAATATTTCATGTTCTTTTTGGACTTATCATATGATTCCATTAATCATCCAAGGCTGAAGTGTGACTACCATGTTGTTCAGTGAAAATTAACAATTTAATTATCCCAAGGATAGGATACTCGATTAGTCAATTGATGTTTCATTTAAAATTTTTGTGAGTGGATGCCCCTAAGGTAAGTCTAGGTTCTTTAACATTATGGTGCCCACAATTAAGCTCAGGCTTGTATTATTTAAAGATGTCAATCACCAATTATGTTATCTCCTAAATCAAATCAATTAAGTTTAGACATTGAGCCTAGGTCCCTACTAAGCCCTTAACAATCATGATAGGTGAAATGGTGATTATAAAATTTTGATTTCAGTGATATGTATTTTTATTAAATGATGAAATCATCCTCAACTTTGGGCTTAAGGCAAGAAAATTATCATCTTCCTAGCTTAAGCCAATCACTTAAGAATCATTTGATCTTTATTAACTTCCAAGTCATGAAGGTTAGGAGGATTATGATTTTGTTGATGTTATGCAAGGGTGGTGAGTGAGTTTCTACCTTTTAACTCCATTATATTTCAATCACCCAAACATGCTTATTAAGATCAAAATTGCCCATTTTCCCATGGTTAATCCTAAATTTTAATTAAGGCACCAAAGTCTAAAATTACCACTTTGCCCATGGGGCACTTCACCTCATACCTCATTAAACACAACTCAAATGACTTTAAGGGTTTAGAGTGTCTGATCCATGAGGTAACTATAATGTTTAGAGGAGAATATGTAGCCTTCCCAAAATTTAATTTAATTTAATTATTTATTTAAATTTAGAAAATAAGAATTTTAGGAATTAATTTATTTCTCTTCCCAAGATAAGGTTTTCTTATGAGAAATTTATTAGAAGTTTCCCTAAGTTAGAGAAATAATTAGGCAAAATTTCATTGTCTTTTGAATTAAATTATAATAATTAATTTAATGGGAAATAAGAGGAAAATGCACTTTTAAGACTTAAAAAATTTGTTTTTAACTTAGGAAAAATTAGGAAAATAAATTTAATGAGTCCCAAGGGATCAGAGAACAATTAGGCACATTTTAAAATATTTTGACATTTTTGGGATTTTTAATTATTTTAATTATTTTAAATTCAAAATAAGGCTTAAAAATCAAGTATTTTATCGAAAGTAACTTGTATTTTTTCTAAGTGCCCCTGATCACAAGGAACCCAGAAAACAACTTTTCATAATTTTTCCAAGTGTATTTAATTTATTGTAATATTTTTTGTTTAAAAATACAAGGTTCCTTAGAAAATCCATTTGAATACCTCAATTCAATCAAATACTTTTCAAATTTTTTCAATGAATAAACATGATTTTTATGAACAATATGGCATTCATTTTGTCAATTTTTTATAAGTATTTAATTTACATAAATTAATACAAAATTTTTTCATTTAATTAAATATAGAAATTTGCAAGGTAATTTAAAGCATCAAAATATTTTTCCTAGACTTCTCTGACAACATGAAACCTACCAAAATTATTCTCATAATTTTCTATGTGATATTTTGATTTATATAATTACAATAAGCCAAAATGGTCACTTTAGCTTGAAAATTAGGGATAGAAGAATAGTGATGCTCTCTGACATTGGAAAAATCAGAGAACACTCCCTCTGTGATGAAGAATGAACCCAAAAAGTTTCAAGCCATGATGAGCAATATTTAATTATGGAGGATTAAAATACCACATAGGGTATTTAATTTTTTACAAACCATATTTTTGCCAAATAATTTTTATTTTTATTTCACATTATTCTACTCTATTCACTGAGCAAGAGGGTATTTTTCTTTATGTTTATGATTTTTCGAGAGAAAGATATCTTTTTTGNATTTTTGCCAAATAATTTTTATTTTTATTTCACATTATTCTACTCTATTCACTGAGCAAGAGGGTATTTTTCCTTATATTTATGATTTTTTTAGAGAAAGATATCTTTTTTTAAAGTTTAGGCCTTTAAAATAATTCAAAAATCTCTATTTTGCTACTTATCCAGCACGGCGCCAACTCATCTTACGGCGGCTCCAAACTCACACGCGGCGCACTCTCATTTGATGCTGCCATCCACTTCAGCTGCCACGTGGATCGTGGTTCACTCATTATCCGCTCTTCCGATTTGATCTCCTCCGTTGGTTGGATATACGCGCGATCAGATGGCTCTCCATTATCGTCCCCAAGTGACCCAACCCGTAAGCCGTTCACACTAAAACCTTAAGATCCTTGTCTAGACTCAACTAAATTGCATGGGGTTTGTTTCTAAACCTCCATCTACTTAAGAAGAACTCATTTATATGGTTAATCAAGTATGAAATCAAGCCGTTACAAATGGAGATTCAAAATAAACTCAGGCTAGGTTTGGAGCTCAATACCTTTGTCTGAGAGGGGAGGCCTCAATCAGATGATTTTGGTAGCTTTGATTGAACCCAAAAAACCTCCGAATGAAGTCTCAAGCTCTGGTGAAATGTCTAGGAATGATTTTAATCAATCTCGATTTCAGGTGTTGGTCTAGAACTAGTTTAGAGGTTGTTTGAGAGAGGGCTTTTGTGGGGAATCAACTCCTCTCACTGTGGGGATGGTGGGTGCACAATTAATTGAAGTTTTGTGCACTGTGGTGGAGTGGAAAGATCTTTCCTAGTTTTAGAGTAAATTTTAGTGAAGCAATTGGCTCTAAGGGGTGGCTATCAATGGCTGAGAGTAAGGATGTTGCACTTGGGATGGTTTGTAGAAGTTCTAGTGAGATTTTGGTAGAGTTTTCTTAAGGTTCCAATCACTCCTCTCTTTGGCCATGGAGAAATCCATTTAAAGCCATGGCTGCCTAACAGAGCTCAGGGCTAGGAATTGGGTGCTAAAGCTTGCTAGGGTGGAGGGAAAAAAGGATCTAATGGATGATGGGAGTGATCCAAGATAGGGAAGTTAAATTTTGGGTTTTGGCCACTTGGGTCTCCCTTGGGCTGGCTAATTCCAGTGGCTAAGGAGGTGGCTAGCAAGGGTATGGTCACTTCTTGGCTTAGGGAGGCTAGAGGATGCTTAATGATGGTTAAATTCTAAGGGTAAGTGATCATGGAGGAGATATTTTATTTTAGGCCAAATATGGCGTGATATTTTTTAAATCAAGGCCTCCCTAAGCCAATTTTAGGGTTAGGGCATTCAATTTGGTGGAATTTGGAGACATAGCCAATTTGGGTCAAATTTGGGGATTTTGAATTTTGGTTAAAATTAAATGAAATTTTTGCTTCACCAAGGCCAATTGAAAGTTCAATTTGGTATGTAGGAGTGTTGTGAAGAGTTTAGGATTCAAATTGTAGCAAATTGAGTAGGTTATGCAGTTCAATTACATGAGACTAGGTCATAGGGCTAAAATTGGGGGTTTTGATTTGGATCAAAATTGAGCTCAAAACATGGGCCAATTAGGCTTGGATTTAGTTTAGATTGATTGAATGAAAGATGAATTTGAGTTTAGAATTGAAATTGATGGGAATTGGGGCCAAATTGATGGACATTTGAGGTGAATTTGGGGAAATTGGGCCTTTAAAGGCAATTTGGGGGTTTTGGTCAAATTGGTCAAATTGGTTTCAATTAAAGGGTTCATATTGGTTTGGAGTCATTTGAAGTGATTTTGGAGGTTTTGGGAAAGTTTGGGGTGCCAGTGGTATTTTTGTAATTTTGGCAAACTTGGGGGTATTTGGGTAATTTTAGAATTTTTGCTTGTATTTGCGCAATTTGGGTATTTTCAAATGTTTTGAGATGGTTTTTGATTAAGTTTGGGTATTTTGGGTTTTGAGGATTTTGACCAAATTTAGGGTTTCAAGGGAATTTGGGTAATTTGGGTGGTTTTAGGGGCAAAGGGCCAAGTTGGACATTTTTTATAGAATTGGGGTGCCAACAAGCATGTATGAGCTATGGACCAATGAAATCCCCATTTGGATCCTTTATATACTAGTCTTAACTAAACCCTTGGATCGAGCCAATGGGTCTAGGGAACCATCTACATGAGCCTCCCNTTTTGACCAAATTTAGGGTTTCAAGGGAATTTGGGTAATTTGGGTGGTTTTAGGGGCAAAGGGCCAAGTTGGCCATTTTTTATAGAATTGGGGTGCCAACCAGCATGTATGAGCTATGGACCAATGAAATCCCCATTTGGGTCCTTTATATGCTTGTCTTAACTAAACCCTTGGATCGAGCCAATGGGTCTAGGGAACCATCAACATGAGCCTCCCAACTGATCAAGGGATCAAAGTCAATAATTTTGAGTTTAGGGTTGTGAGTGATTGTGGGTGATAGTGAGTGCAGGTGAATGGACTAGCTCCAAACCAACACTCAGAGTTGACCCTAAGGTCAAGCAGTCCTACAGGGACCCTCTTTGAGATCTCCCACACTGACCCCACCTACTAAGTGCTAGAGGTTAGGACCAATATGTGGAACTTCAAGTTGAGCAAACAGGAGTTTAGAATTTCTAATGGTGAGGGTTCCNAGCTCCAAACCAACACTTAGAGTCGACCCAAAGGTCAAGCAGTCCTACAGGGACCCTCTTTGAGATCTCCCACACTGACCCCACCTACTAAGTACTAGAGGTTAGGACCAATATGTGGAACTTCAAGTTGAGCAAAGAGGAGTTTAGAATTTCTAATGGTGAGGGTTCCTTTATAGTTTTCTAGGAATAGTCAACAAGAAAGTCTTATGGCTAGACCCTAGGCTACTAAAGAGGAAAAAATAAACCTCAACCAAAAGTGAGGTCAACATTGGCGCATGATGCGCCAATTTACAAAGTGTTGGTGCATGATGCACCAAAGACCCAAACATGTCAGATCCCCTAAAATACCGTGAAATCACACGGACAAGCTCTATTTTCATTGCTTGGGTCATCTCCAACCTCTAAACCCTTACCTAGGGCTTCTTATTGAGGAGAGTAGAAAAGGTTTTGGAGGCCAAAAATCATAGATTTCATCTTCTCTTGGTAAGAGCTTCACTTTAACTTAGAAATTTTTATTTTCACCATGATTTTTCTTAATTTATAGAAGATACGAATTTTGGGATTTTGATGAAAAAGCTTGAAGAAAACTCATGGCGAAAAGTTTTTTACCAAATAATCTTACTTGAGGAGTTAGATTTTTTTATTTTGTAATTTTTTTGAAATTTATTTGGATTTTTGTAGAATTTCCAATGGCGCCTTGAGTTAAGAGAGGAAGGACATCCGAGGATTTTGATTCACAAAGATTCATTAACTTCAAGGCCCAACATAGTTACAATACACAAATGGAGACCAGAAGATTGATCCAAGAATTGGCATTTGCAAACCCGGGTGACGAGATTGAAAGTTTGATCCTTGCCAAAAATTGGGAAAGAATCTTTTACTTCACTGCAATAATGATTGTCCCAATGATTTAGGAAGTTTTTTCCAACTTGAGGTCACTGCTGGTGACCACATACTGGTTAGAGGTAAACAAGTGCAATTTACTATTGGTCGGATCAATACTTTTTATTGGCAGAGAAATGTATTTTTTGATCACTATGTTGCATTTATGATGATTGATTCATCACTGGATGAAGTGCTTGCCTTTTTTACTGATGGAAGAGGAGAGTGGAAGATTAAGAATAAAAATATAGTTAAATTCCTCGCTTTCATATTGACTAGCCAGTCAAGGGTATGGCATCACCTTATTTCTGCTAGATTATTGCCAACGAATCATCTTGTTGATGTTACGAAGATAGAGCAGTGTTGAACTATTGCATTCAGAACTTGAACGCAATAGATGTTGGTGCACTTATAGTTCATGCTCGAAGTATAATTGGTAGTTCTACAGATAGTAGTTTGGGATACCCTCCTCTGATTTTCACTTTATGTGAACAATCAAGACTAGAGTCCCATAGAAATGAAGAAATATTACAACCATAAAATCCTATTGGGAGGCATATGATTCAAAGAGTTGAATAATTTGTTGAATCTAAAGGAGGAAGAAGGGATAGACCCTCTACATCAGANAAGGAGGTGGCTAGCAAGGGTATGGTCACTTCTTGGCTTAGGGAGGCTAGAGGATGCTTAATGATGGTTAAAATCTAAGGGTAAGTGATCATGGAGGAGATATTTTATTTTAGGCCAAATATGGCGTGATATTCCTTAAATCAAGGCCTCCCTAAGCCAATTTTAGGGTTAGGGCATTCAATTTGGTGGAATTTGGAGACATTGCCAATTTGGGGCAAATTTGGGGATTTTGAATTTTGGTTAAAGTTAAATGAAATTGTTGCTTCACCAAGGCCAATTGAAAGTTCAATTTGGTATGTAGGAGTGTTGTGAAGAGTTTAGGATTTAAATTGTAGCAAATTGAGTAGGTTGTGCAGTTCAATTACGTGAGATTAGGTCATAGGGCTAAAATTAGGGGTTTTGATTTGGATCAAAATTGAGCTCAAAACATGGGCCAATTAGGCTTGGATTTAGTTTAGATTGATTGAATGAAAGATGAATTTGAGTTTAGAATTGAAATTGATGGGAATTGGGGCCAAATTGATGGACATTTGAGGTGAATTTGTGGAAATTGGGCCTTTAAAGGCAATTTGGGGGTTTTGGTCAAATTGGTCAAATTGGTTTCAATTAAAGGGTCCATATTGGTTTGGAGTCATTTGAAGTGATTTTGGAGGTTTTGGAAAAGTTTGGGGTGTCATGGGTATTTTTGTAATTTTGGCAAACTTGGGGGGTATTTGGGTAATTTTAGAATTTTTGCTTGTATTTGCGCAATTTGGGTATTTTCAAATGTTTTGAGATGGTTTTTGATTAAGTTTGGGTATTTTGGGTTTTGAGGATTTTGACCAAATTTAGGGTTTCAAGGGAATTTGGGTAATTTGGGTGGTTTTAGGGGCAAAGGGCCAAGTTGGCCATTTTTTATAGAATTGGGGTGCCAACCAGCATGTATGAGCTATGGACCAATGAAATCCCCATTTGGGTCCTTTATATGCTTGTCTTAACTAAACCCTTGGATCGAGCCAATGGGTCTAGGGAACCATCAACATGAGCCTCCCAACTGATCAAGGGATCAAAGTCAATAATTTTGAGTTTAGGGTTGTGAGTGATTGTGGGTGATAGTGAGTGCAGGTGAATGGACTAGCTCCAAACCAACACTTAGAGTCGACCCAAAGGTCAAGCAGTCCTACAGGGACCCTCTTTGAGATCTCCCACACTGACCCCACCTACTAAGTGCTAGAGGTTAGGACCAATATGTGGAACTTCAAGTTGAGCAAACAGGAGTTTAGAATTTCTAATGGTGAGGGTTCCTTTATAGTTTTCTAGGAATAGTCAACAGGAAAGTCCTATGGCTAGACCCTAGGCTACTAAAGAGGAAAAAATAAACCTCAACCAAAAGTGAGGTCAACATTGGCGCATGATGCGCCAATTTACAAAGTGTTGGTGCATGATGCACCAAAGACCCAAACATGTCAGATCCCCTAAAATACCGTGAAATCACACGGACAAGCTCTATTTTCATTGCTTGGGTCATCTCCAACCTCTAAACCCTTACCTAGGGCTTCTTATTGAGGAGAGTAGAAAAGGTTTTGGAGGCCAAAAATCATAGATTTCATCTTTTCTTGGTAAGAGCTTCACTTTAACTTAGAAATTTTTATTTTCACCATGATTTTTCTTAATTTATAGAAGATCCGAATTTTGGGATTTTGATGAAAAAGCTTGAAGAAAACTCATGGTGAAAAGTTTTTTACCAAATAATCTTACTTGAGGAGTTAGATTTTTTATTTTGTAATTTTTTTTGAAATTTATTTGGATTTTGGTAGAATTTCCAATGGCTCCCTGGGTTAAGAGAGGAAGGACAACCGAGGATTTTGATTCACGAAGATTTGTTAACTTCAAGGCCCAACATAGTTACAATACACAAATGGAGACCAGAAGATTGATCCAAGAATTGGCATTTGCAAACCCGGGTGACGAGATTGAAAGTTTGATCCTTGCCAAAAATTGGGAAAGAATCTTCTACTTCACTGCAATAATGATTGTCCCAATGATTCAGGAATTTTTTTCCAACTTGAGGTCACTGCTGGTGACCACATACTGGTTAGAGGTAAACAAGTGTAATTTACTATTGGTCGGATCAATACTTTTTATTGGTAGAGAAATGTATTTTTTGATGATTATGTTGCATTCATGATGACTGATTCATCACTGGATGAAGTGCTTGCCTTTTTGACAGATGGAAGAGGAGAGTGGAAGATTAAGAATAACAATATAGTTAAATTCCTTGCTTTCATATTGACTAGCCAGTCAAGGGTATGGCATCACTTTATTTCTGCTAGATTATTGCCAACGAATCATCCTGTTGATGTTACGAAAGATAGAGCAGTGTTGAACTATTGCATTCAGAACTTGAACGCAATAGATGTTGGTGCACTTATAGTTCATCATGCTCGAAGTATAACTGGTAGTTCTACAGATAGTAGTTTGGGATACCCTCCTCTGATTTTCACTTTATGTGAACAATCAAGACTAGAGTCCCATAGAAATGAAGAAATATTACAACCATAAAATCCTATTGGGAGGCATATGATTCAAAGAGTTGAATAATTCGTTGAATCTAAAGGAGGAAGAAGGGATAAACCCTCTACATCAGATGCAGAGGCATCTACTTCTCGCCCTGCATCATTAGAAAACATTATGGACCAACTCATGATTCAACAAATGGACATAATTAATATTTAGGATTAGTTATGAGAGATTGGGGCAAGAAATGCTTATAATGATGAATATCACAGAGGAGAGTTCAGCAAGATATTGATTTTTAGAATGATATGGTAAGACATCCTAGGGGAAAGCCCAATGTGGAATTTCCTCCTTGTCCTAGTTTCATTCCCTATGCTCCTATTCGGGATGAAGATGAAGAAGAAGAAGAAGAAGAAGAAGATGATGATGATGATGATGATGATGAGGAAGGAGATGAAAACTAATACTATTATGAGTCTAGTGTAGTTTGTTTTTATGTTTATTTGTTATTTGTGATTGAAATGTGTTGTATTTTCATTTGAGAACTGTTGTAGTAAAAAATTTTCATGTTGTGTTGTGGACATAATTGTAATAGTAACTGTAGACTTTTACTTTTGCTGCATTTTTAGTATTTTTGGATTTGTTTTTCAATTTTCGTATTTTTGTTTTTAATTATCAAAAAATTCTGTATAATATATTATGTTTCTTTTAATGCTTTAAAGCCTGTATGTTTTTAAAGTTAGTATCTGCAGTATACTAGAGCCCAGTTTCATAATCAGAAATCCTCTACAGGTCAGTTTTTATTTCATGCATTTACTGTTTTCTTTCACCTACTAAAATTTTAAACAAAAACATTTTTAAAATTACTTAAGAACTTAAGTTTGGTNTTAGTTATGAGAGATTGGGGCAAGAAATGCTTATAATGATGAATATCACAGAGGAGAGTTCAGCAAGATATTTATTTTTAGAATGATATGGTAAGACATCTTAGGGGAAAGCCTAATGTGGAATTTCCTCGTTGTCCTAGTTTCATTCCCTATGCTCCTATTCGGGATGAAGAAGAAGAAGAAGAAGAAGAAGATGATGATGATGATGATGATGAGGAAGGAGATGAAAACTAATACTATTATGAGTCTAGTGTAGTTTGTTTTTATGTTTATTTGTTATTTGTGATTGAAATGTGTTGTATTTTCATTTGAGAACTGTTGTAGTAAAAATTTTCATGTTGTGTTGTGGACATAATTGTAATAGTAACTGTAGACTTTTACTTTAGCTGCATTTTTAGTATTTTCGATTTGTTTTTCAATTTTTGTATTTTTGTTTTTAATTATCAAAAAATTTTGTATAATATATTATGTTTCTCTTAATGCTTTAAAGCCTGTATGTTTTTAAAGTTAGTATCTGCAGTATACTAGAGCCCAATTTCATAATCAGAAATCCTCTACAGGTCAGTTTTTATTTTCATGCATTTTATGTTTTCTTTCACCTACTAAAATTTTAAACAAAAACATTTTTAAATTTACTTAAGAACTTAAGTTTGGTGGGAAGAAAAATTTCATTTGAAAAGAAGTAAACTAAATTTTATTTGTCCTCAATTAACCATATTTTTAAAATTAATTTAACTTAACCTGAGGATATTAAGATTTAACTTTAAATGACTATACTTATGTTTATAAATATTATGGTAAATTTAGGTAAAATTTTTTTAATAATGAAGGTCAATTCTAAGGATAAAGATGNTGGCTATACTTATGTTTATAAATATTATGGTAAATTTAGGTAAATTTTTTTTAATAATGAAGGTCAATTCTAAGGATAAAGATATTTGGTATGATAGTATAAGACTATGATTTTTTATTTAAAGTAAAGGAAGTTGTATTTTTGAAGTATTAAGAATTTTAGAGTTTTATGCAAGAAGAAAAGAATAAGAATTTATGAAAAATCATAAACTAATATGAATTTATAAAGTGAAGAAATGTATGGAGTTCTGAATTTAAGAAGAGGATAGTGAAGTTCAAAACTTCTAAAGGCTATCTAGATATAGTAATCCTCACTTGAAAAAAAGAGAAAAAGAAAAAAAAGAAAAAGAAAAGAAAGGATTGAAAAGATCCTGAAAGAAAAAAAAAAGANAAACTTCTAAAGGCTATCTAGATATAGTAATCCTCACTTGAAAAAAAGAGAAAAAGAAAAAAAAGAAAAAGAGAAGAAAGGATTGAAAAGATCCTGAAAGAAAAAAAAAAGAAAAGAAAAAAAATAAGTGAGAAGAAGCTTGAGGAGACGCCTAATCAAAAATTAGCTTCACTTGAATCAACTTAAGGAAGGAGCTTATTAAATTTTCTAAACTTGTATTGGAGTATTAGTAGCATTCCTAGTAAAGTCTTCATGAAGTTCTTTTCATATGAATATTCTAAATGTCCTATTTCTTGAAATAATNCGCCTAATCAAAAATTGGCTTCACTTGAATCAACTTAAGGAAGGAGCTTATTAAATTTTCTAAACTTGTATTAGAGTATTAGTAGCATTCCAAGTAAAGTCTTCATGAAGTTCTTTTCATATGAATATTCTAAATGTTTTATTGCTTGAAATAAATAGAGATTCAGAAATCTTAAATTTGATTACTAAGTATTCCTAGACTTAGAATTTGAATAAAAGTTATTAAAGGTTTTTCTTAAATGTTGTTATTCCATTAATTAAACTAGAGTATAGAAGTTGTAAGTAAATCTCTATCCTATGTCATAAGCTTTTATGTAATAAAAGTGTCACTTGAGGACAAGTAACATCTTTGTCATAAGCAAGGGATTTGTCTCTTGGATCAAATGACACATCTTTTGAATTCAAAAGAGTTGGCGTTTGGAGGGAATTTTAGAGGTTATTTTGAATTCCTTTTGAAAAGAGGCAACCCAAAATAAAAGAGGAAGATTTCAAGGAGTTTTAGGGGGGATGAAAAGGACAAGAAAGTGGGGGTGGCGTGAAAGTCAAGGAGAGAATAAGAGGAGATTTTCTTCTAAGGTTGTAAGAGGATAGGGAAGGTGACAGAATTCTTCTTCATTGATTGGACAGAAAGAAAGGCTTGGAGAGAACTTCTAGCGATTTGCTTGTGAAAGATTGTGAGATAAGTTGTGTCTTTTTATTCTTTTATTTTGTAAAACTTGTTTTAATACATTAAATCCGTGTTTTGTCATATCCATCTCTTGAATTCTGAGTAGTCTTCTTTATCCTTCTCCCTACTTTGAGATTTGATTTTGTGAAGAATTGATTTGGTTTTCTATGATTTTAAATGTCAATAATTTGTGATGATTTGAACTTTGATCTTCATTTACTTTTTGATCTGGTCAATTGAAATGTTAAAACATGTTAAGAAACATATGTTCTGAAAAGGGATATAATTTCTATAATAAGGAGAAAATCACATTTGATTTTGGGGAGAGTATGTCATCCATGGAATTGAGTGCAAATAAATAGGGAAATATACTTTGTTGGATGCAGAATTAGAGATTTTATAGTGATAGATTAAAATCTCCAATTTGGTCCACTTGATTAGAAACTAATGCGAGATTGTTAGCCCTCAGGGGAGGTAGTAGTGGGAGCTTTGGAGTGGCACCGGTATCCTCCCATCCTAACCACAGAATTAAGGACCAAACTCTGGTTTATTCAATGTTCTTTATAGCACTTGGAAGAGGGTAACGAATAGGATTGCTCCTATTTGGCTCAAAACAGTTTTTATATATATTTTCAAATGATTTTAACTTCTTCACAATCCATATACTCATTATAATGGGGAAGGATGTTTTCTTAAATTTGAATCTTTCCTCAACAAAAACTTTGTTTAGTTCTCGTAATTTTACTTTTGAAAATTTAGTTTTTAATTAGTTAGCTTTGTCTTTCAACTGCATTTTATATAGCATTCACCTTAGTAGTTAATATTTAAACTTTGCACTTTACTTTTATTTTTATATTTTGAAATTATTAGATAATTTGNAGTCCTATGGCTAGACCTAGGCTACTAAAGAAGTTTTCTAGACCTCAACCAAAAGTGAGGTCAACAAAACTAATGCAAGATTGTTAGCCCTCAGGGGAGGTAGTAGTGGGAGCTTTGGAGTGGCACCGGTATCCTCCCAGCCTAACCACAAAATTAAGGACCAAACTCTGGTTTATTCAATGTTCTTTATAGCACTTGGAAGAGGGTAACGAATAGGATTGCTCCTATTTGGCTCAAAACAGTTTTTATATATATTTTCAAATGATTTTAACTTCTTCACAATCCATATACTCATTATAATGGGGAAGGATGCTTTCTTAAATTTGAATCTTTCCTCAACAAAAACTTTGTTTAGTTCTCGTAATTTTACTTTTAAAATTTTAGTTTTTAATTATTTAGCTTTGTCTTTCAACTGCATTTTATATAGCATTCACCTTAGTAGTTAATATTCAAACTTTGCACTTTAATTTATTTTTATATTTTGAAATTATTAGATAATTTTAAGAGTTTACTTATAGGTTTTTCCAACTTCCCTGTGGGATCAATATCTAGGACTCCATCAGAGCCCTTTATTACTTGAGCAATATGTATACTTGTGTTGAATTTAAAGAGGATTTGGCAGTTTAAAAAGAGTTTTAAAGATAAACTATTTTCATAAAAGGTTTTTTTTTGTTGGAATTATATTGCATATTTATTGTTATATCTACNCTTCCCTGTGGGATCAATATCTAGGACTCCATTAGAGCCCTTTATTACTTGAGCGATATGTATACTTGTGTTGAATTTAAAGAGGATTTGGCAATTTAAAAAGAGTTTTAAAGATAAACTATTTTCATAAAAGGTATTTTTTGTTGGAATTATATTGCATATTTATTGTAATATCTATCGCGTGTATTTTGTAATATTAAAAAATATTTGCAAAATTTACACAAAAAATCTACCCACATCAGATGGCCCGTAAACCATTAGCCCTTGGCTAGGGTTTGGCTAAGACCAGCACATGAAGGATCCAAAGTGGGGTTTCCCTTAGTCTTATCGCTCATGAAGGTTAATTTCATGATTGGTATCATATTGAACCCGAATTTTTCCTAAATACCCAATTTTAGCCTTTTGCCCCTAAATCATCCCATAATCACCAAATTACCATTGAAAGCCTAAAATCCTCAAAACNCAGATGGCCCGTAAACCATTAGCCCTTGGCTAGGGTTTGGCTAAGACCAGCACATGAAGGATCCAAAGTGGGTCTTCCCTTAGTCTTATCGCTTATGAAGGTTAATTTCATGATTGGCATCATATTGAACCCCAATTTTTCCTAAATACCCAATTTTAGCCTTTTGCCCCTCAATCATCCCATAATCACCAAATTACCATTGAAAGCCTAAAATCCTCAAAATTTCATAGATTCTCAAAATCTCTTCAAATATCATTTCAAAGCATTCCAAATCACTCAAATTTACTAAAATGCCACAAAATTTTCAAAATCCCCAAAATTGTCAAAATTACCAAAATGCCCTTCATACCCCAAAAAATTCCAAAAAACCCAAAATCTTCAAAATCACTCCAAATGTCCCCATAATCATTTTGAACCACTCCATTGAGACCAATTTGATCATTTTGACCAAAATCCCAATTATGCCCTTTAAAGGCCCAAATTCCCCAATTCAACCCCAATTTACACCAAATTGGCATCAATCTCACCAAATTTCAATTCTAATCTTAAATTCATCATGTCTAAGCTTGATTGAAATTAAATTGAAGCTCAACTGAACCCAATTTCAAACCTAACTTCCAAGCCCAACCAAAATGCCTGATTTGACCATATACCCAATTTCTCCAAATTGAACCCCCTAACCNATCTCACCAAATTTCAATTCTAATCTTAAATTCATCATGTCTAAGCTTGATTGAAATTAAATTGAAGCTCAATTGAACCCAATTTCAAACCTAACTTCCAAGCCCAACCAAAATTCCTGATTTGACCATATACCCAATTTCCCCAAATTGAACCCCCTAACATATCCAATTTCCCCAATTTTGAATTTTAAATTCCTTATAACATTACTTTAGACCAAATTGAACTTTCAATTGGCCCTAGCCTAGCCTTAAACCTCACCCAAATCCAACATGGGCCAAAATCCCCAAATTTGCACCTAAGTCTAAATTACATCAAGTTAAACCTCATAACTCCAAATTTTCTACCCAGTTGATATCCAAAGCTCTTCATTACAAACCTTTGGATCAATTTGAACCATAAATTGAGCCTAACCTAAACCCTAGCCCAATCTAAGCCCAATTCTAACATAAATGCCCCAAAATTGGTCATGGGCCAAATTCCACTAAATTGAACTCCCAAATCAATTCAATATCACCCAATTCCTTTTCAAAACTCCTCATAACAATTATCCAAGCCAATTTGATCAATCAATTTTGTCAAACTCAAAGACTATCTAAAACCAAACTGAAATCCAATNCAATTCAATATCACCCAATTCCTTTTCAAAACTCCTCATAACAATTATCCAAGCCAATTTGATCAATCAATTGAGCCAAACTCAAGTCTATCTAAAACCAAACTCAAATCCAATCTCATGACATGATTTTGAACCCAAGCATTGAATTGAACCAAACCCATTCAAATTGACCAAGCCATGGTCACCATAGTTAGCCTTTGGACCATAGGGACCAAGCTAGATCCACCTAGCCCACCCTACATGAGCCATGGACAAAAGGTCCATTGATTTAGGGTATCTCTTCCCATATTTGGCTAAACTCAAATATATTTGCCATCAGTCGTCAAAACTATGTGGTAATCATCATTAAGCTTTCCCTGGCTCCCCTGACCACTCTAGCCACCAGCCCTGGTTTGGCCAGCTGGCCTCTTGGCTGTAAAATACCAATACTGAGAGCCAGCCCAAGCTTTGAACTCTAAATTTGAACTTCCTGAGTTGGCGCATCCCCATTAGTCATTGGTGTCACTCAGCCCTCCACCTAAGAAATTAATTCCACCCTCTGGCCAGCCCCAGTAGCCACAATAGCCTTGTCTATTTAAACACCAACTCCCATGACCAAGAAAGAGATCACCAATTTTCTAAGGGAGACTCTGCCAAATTGCTTCCAGAGCCCTTCCAAGGCCTTCTAAGCATATTCCCAATATTTTCCCCCACTGAAATCCCCTGCTAGAGCTCAATTTTGAGTTCAAAAATTAAGACTTTTTCTGATCTTCAACCACACTCCATAAACCTTCAAATGTCTTGTCCTAAAAGCTTCCTTGGGCAAAACGAGGAAGTTCTACATCAAAAGCTCCATCTATTGAGCCCTCTAACCCACCTATAAACCGAGGTCGCGCCACCCTTTGATCGAAATCTTAATTGGAAATTATATATGAGCAAACTAAAACTTCAAGGAGGTTTTTTGGACCCTACTGAAGCTTCCACAAGCATATAATTGATGCCTCTCCTCTCAGACTTAGGTATATACCATAAACCATAATTTTTGGCTTGATTTGGCCATTTGTTAAGAGAATTTTTTTTCAAAAGTATGTAACTGTATAGACGTGTTAGTCTTGAGTAGAAGAAGGTGTAGGAACAAACCCCATGTGATTTGGTTGAGTATTGAGAACTAATGGTTTTAGCGTGGACGATTCTCGGGTTAAGACAATTAGGGGCAATGACGGAGAGTCGTTGGATCACGCGGGTTTTAGTTGGACAGCTGGGATTGCGCCAAATGAGGAGATGAAATAAGAACAGTGGGTCGTGTGGCAACTGAGGTGGATGACGGCATCTAGTAACGCGGCGACGCGTTAAAAGCTCGGAGCGTCGTAGGTTGAGGTGGCGGCTTACTGTATTAAGTAGGAAAATCATGTTTTTTTTATTTAAATTAATTTCAGAACTTAGAAAATCCATATCTTTGTGCATAAAAATTATAAAAAAAATAAAAAATGCTCTTTTGCTTAGTGAACAGAAGGGAACAACATGAAACAAAATTAAATTTATTTGACTTATATTTTATTTTTAATTGAATAAACACTCTCTGTAATGTTCTAATTTTAATTAGCTAAATAATAATCACCATGACTTGCAATTTTAGGGGATGATTCCTCCTATTAATAGAAATATTCTCNAGTGAGAGAGATAGAGTGAGCAACCAAGTGAAAAAGACCAATAGAGGGAGACCAAGAGCCACCCCTCTATTGGTGATTTGATGATAAGACGTGATCTTGGTAAGGAATTTAACTTCACCAAATTTAATATTTAATCATTGTAGGTTCACTTTAAATATTGGACCCTAAGTGCTTCATAGTGCACTAGGCTCAATTTGAATTTGTCTAATGAGGATTAGGAAAGAAAATAAAATAAATTATAAACATTGTTAAAAAAAACTATGGGCCCAGATTTACTTGTGGGCATGAGATCCTTAATAGCTTAAGCTTATTCTAAGGGCACGCATCCACATAACTCTTAAATGAAACATCGATTGATTCATGAGGTAATTAGAGCATCAGGTTCACTGAGCATAGGGTGTATTAATTCATTTGAAACTAAATTTAAAATTTGGGATGATCAATTGAGCAA
>JXCR01100277.1:0-83775 GCA_002079205.1 Phalaenopsis hybrid cultivar | reverse complement strand
CCCCACCCCTCTATTGGTGATTTGATGATAAGACGTGATCTTGGTAAAGAATTTAACTTCACCAAATTTAATATTTAATCATTGTAGGTTCACTTTAAATATTGGACCCTAAGGGCTTCATAGTGCACTAGGCTCAATTTGAATTTGCCTAATGAGGATTAGGAAAGAAAATAAAATAAATTATAAACATTGTTAAAAAAAACTACGGGCCCAGCTTTACCTGTGGGCATGAGTTCCTTAATAGCTTAAGCTTATTCTAAGGGCACGCATCCACATAACTCTTAAATGAAATATCAATTGATTCATGAGGTAATTAGAGCATCAGGTTCACTGAGCATAGGGTGTATTAATTCATTTGAAACTAAATTTAAAATTTGGGATGATCAATTGAGCAACATAATAGGTTCAAATGAACTCGAAACATTTCAAAGGGATTTAAAGGTTGTTAGGGATTACTCCTCAAACACTTTTATTACCATTTGGATATTTTGAAGGACAACTGGACTTATTATTCTTTGCTCAAGAAAATCATTTACTAAGACCTTTAGGGACTCATCAAGTCATGACTTGGGGTTTGGGAACTACACCTTCAACTGCTCTTCTTGTTTTCTATTCCTGCAAAATCATATATATTGCAAAAGCTAATCTTTCAATGGAAATAACGAGAAGATGACATGTACACTTTTACAGTTTATTTACCTTCTGTCATTTTATTTATTCCAATTTACTCTTGCTTTAAAATATTTATATTCTTGGCTGTAGATTTTACTTCATCTGTAAAACAAAACCATTTTTTAAAAATTAATCAATAATNTTCAATGGAAATAACGAGAAGATGACATGTACACTTTTACAGTTTATTTACCTTCTGTCATTTTATTTATTCTAATTTACTCTTGCTTTAAAATATTTATATTCTTGGTTGTAGATTTTACTCCATCTGTAAAACAAAACCATTTTTTAAAAATTAATCAATAATTTTAAAATTAAATTAAACACTTTAAAAGGTAACCATAAATCCTTTGAAATGCAATTAAACATAAAATGCTCTTTTGAATTTACGGGAGTCCCTTAGATGAGGTAACCCATAGTTGTTAACGAGATCTCCCTAGTTTAAATGAGCTAAATAACTCATTTAAACTAAGTAAGTTCAAAAAAAAATAGTGATACCGGAATGAGGGAACTGTGGGATCCAAATCGATGTCACTCTGATCAAATTTAACTCCCCCCCCCATAATATTTGAACTGAACTTGTCATTTAAACCTTTAAGCCTTAGACTCTAGGACTGCTACTTCATCGAGGAGCTTAGAGCTAATCCTGTGGGCAACAACCTACAACAGCAATCGGCAACAGCATGAGTATCTACAACAACATATCTTTTTCATAGAATTAAATAATAAGCCATAGGACTTCAAGGTTGTTTGCCTAGTGTAGTAAATCTTCACTTTATCTTTAGGCATTTACACAACTGTGGTGTGCATTATAAGCCCTAACTCGTTTTAGGATTCTGATGCTGTCGTTCGTTACACCATAAATCCCNAATCTGCAACAGCATGAGTATCTACAACAACATATCTTTTTCATAGAATTAAATAATAAGCCATAGGACTTCGAGGTTGTTTGCCTAGTGTAGTACATCTTCACTTTATCTTTAGGCATTTACACAATTGTGTTGTGCATTATAAGCCCTAACTCATTTTAGGATTCTGATGTTGTCATTCGTTACACCATAAATCCTCTCATCTTCCAGGTCATTTGTATGTTTGCATCATACAAGTGTAATCCCTAGATAATAATAATTGGTAGGATGAAACATGCAATAATATCTCTCCTAAATTGAAGCCAAACCATATGATGGCTCGAGAAGTCATTGAGGTTCTCCTCCTTAGAAGTTGTTAAAACCCCTAGTTTATCTCCCTTTGGATTCTTAAAATCAATGTTACAAATTTAAGTCATCCCCATTTGACTCATCTTTGTCTGATCTTTGAAAAGCCCTATCTTTTTTAATTCCTTGAAGACAATATTTCCTAATCTCAATCAAGAGTTTTCTAAGGTGACCTCAGTTATTTAAGATGTAATTAACTATAAGGGTTTGCCCTTATAGAAAACTTTAAGAACCCAGTTTAATATAAACTTTGTCTAATTCTTCATATTAGATAGAGAAACTTGTCGGCCAACATTAAAAATGTTTTTTCGCAGACTAAAACTAATGTCATAATTTTTTTAGTTTTTTTAATCAAGCACCACCAACAAGTAGTGTATATAACTTTTGAGGTAGATATATTGCTTGTGATGTTGTGCTCGATCATTTAAACTATTGCAAATATGAGATGGTTCGGTCTTGTACTTTCAAAAATTAAAATATTACTTNATATATATATATATATATATATATTAAACATCTTTTAAAATCAAGTGTCAGGATATCCATTCCGGCGACCAACAATATCTAATTTTGTATAATTTTTTTCAAAGACAACATTGTCCTAATCACTCATGCAAAGATTAGAACTTTCAAAATAGACAACATAAATTTTACTCTTATTTTGGATTCATAAAATTCAAAACTCTAATATTTTTTCCTAAAAAATCTCTAATAAAGATCACCAAATAATTGAAAAAATCATCAAAATATTAAATATTATAATGAATTGAAAAATTACTTATTATCAAGATTCATATACTAATTGTAAATTGCCATCTTACTTTTAATCACACTAGTATAGACANTCAAAATAGACAACATAAATTTTACTCTTATTTTGGATTCATAAAATTCAAAACTCTAATATTTTTTCCTAAGAAATCTCTAATAAAGATCACCAAATAATTGAAAAATCATCAAAATATTAAATATTATAATGAATTGAAAAATTACTTATTATCAAGATTCGTATCAAAATAAAAATAATTAAAGGAATCACATATCTTAGCAACATGCTTAAAATACAACCTCCATTAGAATAAATATCATGAATTGGTTCCCATACATGAAAATCCTTAAGGTTGTTAAGGGCCTCATCTCTTTGAAATTAATGATCCCAAGCAACCTCTATTCAAATTTGATCATGATGTTGACAATTTATCTACCTCAATTTACAAGAAAGAGTATTTGGATTTTTTTAACATTANCTCATCTCTTTGAAATTAATGATCCCAAGCAACCTCTATTCAAATTTGATCATGATGTTGACAATTTATCTATCTCAATTTACAAGAAAGAGTATTTGGATTTTTTTAACATTGNTAATATTTAATCATTGTAGGTTCACTTTAAATATTGGACCCTAAGGGCTTCATAGTGCACTAGGCTCAATTTAAATTTGTCTAATGAGGATTAGGAAAGAAAACAAAATTAATTATAAACATTCTTAAAAAAATTACAGGCCCAGCTTTACCTATGAGCATGAGATCCTTAATAGCTTAAGCTTATTCTGAGGGCACTCATCCACATAACTCTTAAATGAAACATCAATTGATTAATTGAGTACCCTCCTCATGAGACAATTAAAGCATCAGGTTCACTGAGCATAGGGTGTATTAATTCATTTGAAACTAAATTTAAAATTTGGGATGATCAATTGAGCAACATAATAGGTTCAAATGAACTCGAAACATTTCAAAGGGATTCAAAGGTTGTTAAGGATTACTCCTCAAACACTTTTATGACCTTTTGGATATTTTGAAGGACAACTGCACTTATTATTCTTTGCTAAAGAAAATCATCTACTAAGACCTTTAGGGACTCATCAAGTCATGACTTGGGGTTTGGGAACTACACTGAAACAGCTCTTCTTGTGTTCTATTCCTGCAAAATCATATATATTGCAAAAGCTAATCTTTTAGTGGAAATAACGAGAAGATTACATGTACACTTTTACAGTTTATTTTCTTTCTGTTATTTTATTTATTCCAATTTACTCTTGCTTTAAAATATTTATATTCTTGGTTGTGGATTTGACTTCATTTGTAAAACAAAACAATTTTTTGAAAATTATTCAATAATTTTTAAAATTAAATTAAACACTTTAAAAGGTAACCATAAATCCATTGAAATGCAATTAAACATAAAACGCTCTTTTGAATTTACATGAGTCCCTTAGACGAGGTAACCCATGATTGCTAACAAGATCTCCCTAGTTTAAATGAGCTAAATAACTCATTTAAACTAAGTAAGTTCAAAAAAAAACATGTGATACCGGAATGAGGGAACCGTGGGATCCTAATCGATGTCACTCTAATCAACTTTAACCCCCCCCCCCCCCCCCCCCCCCCCCCCCCCCCCCCCACCCCCNCCCCCCCCACCCATAATATTTGAATTGAACTTGTCATTTAAACCTTTAAGCCTTAGACTCTAGGACTGCTTCTTCATCAAGGAGCTTGGAGCTAATCCTGTGGGCAGCAACCTACAACAACAATCTACAACAGCACGAGTATCTACAACAACATATATTTTCCATAGAATTAAATAATAAGCCATAGGACTTCGAGGTTATTTTCCTAGGGTAGTAAATCTTCACTTTATATTTAGGCATTTGCACTACCGTGTTGTGCATTATAAGCCCTTACTCGTTTTAGGATTTTAAGGTTATCGTTCGTTATGACATAAATCCTCCCATCTTCTAGGATATTTGTATGTTTGCATCATAAAAGTGTAAGCCCTAGATAATAATAATTGGTATGATGAAACATGCAATAATATCTCTCCTAAATTGAAGCCAAACCATATGATGGCTCAGAAATTCATTGACGTTCTCCTCCTTAGAATTTGTTACAACCCCTATTTTATCTCCCTTTGGATTCCTAAAATCAATGTTCCAAATTTGAGTCATCCCCATTTGACTCATCTTTGTATGATCTTTGAAAAGCCTTATCTTTTTGAATTCCTTGAAGACAATATTTCATAATCTCAATCGAGAGTTTTCTAAGGTGACCTCGGTCATTTAAAATGTAATTAACTATAGGGGTTTGCCCTTATAAGAAATATTAAGAACCCAGTTTAATATAAACTCTGTCTAATTCTTCAAATTAGATAGGAAAACTAGTCGGTCAACATAAAAAAAAATTCACAGACTAAAACGAATGTCATAAATTCTTTAGTTTATTTAATCGAGCACCACCAACAAGTAGTGTATATAACTTTCGAGGTAGATATATTGCTTGTGATGTTGTGCTCGATTATTTAAACTATTGCAAATATGACATCGGTNTTTTTTATTACCATATTACGTTCTTTGACAGGTGCTTCTTCCACTCTATCCGATACAATCCCATCCTACTTTCTTTTAGCTAATTTTCCTATGCATCCAACCCTTATATTAAATAATAAATTTAAAATAAATTTTACAATATTTAACTTTGGACCTCCATAGTACTTACATAGTACTCCAACTCTATCTCATTTTTTGAATAATAAATCTAGTGTAGTACTTGAGCATACCATTAATAGATATTACTAAATCTTCACGCAATAAAAACTAATAAAATATCAATTTTAAGTACCTTAGAGTTTTATACCATTAATAGAAATGACTAAATCTTCAGGCAATATAAACTAATAAATGTCAATTTTAAGTACCTTCGAGTTTTATACCATGTACTAAGTTGCACTAATCCTGAGCCTTTCATACTATTAATTTCTAATTCAATTCAAAATAGATCTCACTACTAAAAAGTCCCTCGTAAAAAGCAAACACCAAGCTATCTTTTTAACGTCTTTTTAAGCATCTCCAATTCAAAATTTCTTTTATGCCCTTAACAAGGATTTGATCCTTAAGTTACTGTACTGGCAATAGAAATAATTTGTTTATTGTCTGTAATGTAATCAATCTGCTGTTAACCATAAATGAAACTAAATTTACCGGTGAGACTGTACACCAATTTCAAGATTGTCAACAGCATCCACGGCCCGCGCCTTGAGAACCTACAATTGCATTTAACATCAGCAAAAAAGTAAGATAAAGAAATAGTACATAAAGATATAAGGAGCTTACAAATTCCCTAGGACGAGCTCCACCAAATACTGTTTTCCTGCATTGACAAAACACATTACATATCTGTAAGTGGAAAATGACTTCAAAATCGCATGCACGGCAAAGAAGGATAAACCATGGTTTGACTTTCACGTGACAAAATCAAAAAATTAGCAATTAAGAGATGAAAATGGTTCGCCAATAATAAAAAAGACAATGTCAGTGTTAGTAATAATAATAAAGATGATGATGATCTTCTATAGATGGTTTGCATGTGACTCGATATTTGCTTGTTTCAATCTATGCATAATTGATGAACAGCCAACAAGGAAAGAATGCCAAAATAAAAAAAAAATACTGCACTACTCTACAGCCACAAGTAACTACTAAAGTTCCCAACTCAGCTAATGTTAGGATAAGTCTTTGAGAATCAATTTCACAATTTCTCTTCAGAATACAATAGCCTTTGCACAAGAGTAAAAGACACCAAAATTTTAGCCAAGCAAGGCAAATTCAATGGGGACTCATCTTTACGGTCATTGGAAACTCAAAGCAGAAAAATGATTAGCCCAGTTCCACTTAGTTTAAATTTTATTTTAATTTTATTTTAATTTTATTTTGTATTTTTTTATTTCTTTAGATATTTATGGACATGTCTATGATTATAGTTTTTATCAATGAAATATCCTTCCACCAAATTATCTACTTCGATGCATAGTTTTGATGGCTAATGGCCATAAAATTCAACATGTTGAGCAACCTATCTGCTCTCAACCCAAAAAAAGGGCCTTGACACATATCAGGATTTCACTAAGAAGTCAAATTNTATATATATATATATATATATATATATATATATATATATATATTAAACATCTTGTAAAACCAGGTGTCAGGATATCCATTCCGGCGACAGACAATATCTAATTTGGTGACCAACAGTGTATACTTTTTTTTAAAGGCAATGTTGTCCTAATCACTCATGCAACTTGAGAGATCAAAACATCCAAGATAGACAACATAAATTTTACTCTTATTTTGGATTCATAAAATTCAAAACTCTAATATTTTTTCCTAAAAAATCTCTAATAAAGATCACATAGTAGTTGAAAAAATCATCAAAATATTGAATATTATAATGAATTGAAAAATTACTTATTATCAAGATTCATATACTCATTACAAATTGCCATCATACTTTCAATCGCACTAGTATAGAAAATCAATATAAAAAATAATTAAAGGAATCACATATCTTAGCAACATGCTTAAAATACAACCTCCATTAGAAAAAATATCATGAATTTTTTCCCATACGTGAAAATCCTCAAGGTTGTTAAGGGCCTCACCTTTTTGAAATTATTGATCCCAATCAAGCTTTATTCAAATTTCATCATGATGTTGGCAATTTATCTATCTCAATTTACAAGAAAGAGCATTTGGATTTTTTTAACATTGTTATTCCATCTAATATAATACTTTAAATTAACAACTTATTAAAAGTATATGTATACCAAATTAATTATTCAAACTATTGCACTTTGTAGCTAATTATTAATATTTTCAATCATTAGACTTTATATCATATGCTTGCATGGTGCATGAAATTAATGAGACTTAAGTGCCCAAAATAAATCCCTATATCTCTTAGTGAGTGACATTGAGTATACCAGCATGCCCAACAAATTGTATAATATGCTAGAAAGCTAATTACAGTTGGCTTTAGTATGACAAAAAGTAAATTTAGAATGTCAAGAACAAAAAGTATACTAATTGGTGGAAGGACCTTAGAGTCTAACAGAACTTTATTGTGAATAAGCCATAACCTGTCATTGAAGATGTTCAAAAATAGATACTTTTTTAGGCTTCCAATATTTATAGTTGTCTACTATGTGTATGTTCTAAATTTTATATCAAAAATTAGATCGAATTATGGGAGAGACAAATTTTTACCCAATGGTAAGGAGAGATTAGGTTTGAATTTGTGTGTAATTTTATTAAAGTCATTCTAGAAGTAAGAATAGTTGTTAGAGCTATGATAAAAAAGAATAAAGTGTTTTTTAACCAAGGACAAGAAAACAAAAATTCATGACAGTAATTCCAAAGAGCTTTAGCTTTGGATGCTTAATTTAAAAATGTAAATGGAAAGCCTTGAGAGAAACTATACACCTTAAGGGTCAAACAAATATTTTTTAGCTAGCTTCCTTGTCGTAGAGGAATCAAGAACATGGACTTACAACCTACTTAATGATGTTTTATGAATGTATATTGATCAAAATTTTCACCCAATCAAATTTCATATTAAAAATTTTATCAATTAAAACATGCCAATAAAATAAATATTACTATATAATTAGAAGATGAGGTGAATATGAATAAGGGAGTAGGAAAATATTTAAATAATTGGAAGATGACTGATTGATTATAAACCCAAGAATGATAATATGAGGAACAACATTTATTTTAGTCTTAAATGTATAAATACTACTATTATGAGGGTGGGCAACAAGGCTTATTATGGAGTAAAAACTATGTAAGCTAGTGAAGATAATATTGATTTTTTAAAGTAGTCTTCTAAAAAAATGATGATCATAATCATATAAAATATAGGTAAGCTTAAGTTTCACAACTAAAAGCTCAATGAAGAAGTAGACAAAAATAAATTATTAGGTGAAGTGAAAAAGTTATTGATAAAGCAAAATTTTAACATAAAAGTATAAAAGCCTCACCTTGTCGTATTAGAAGAATGGAAATAAGCCCCTTAGGATTCTTATTAACAATGATAGAATAACGAATAACAATTATAGATTTCTTGATTCAAAAAAAATGAATTATAAAGAAATGCATTCTCTTAGA
Organism: Phalaenopsis hybrid cultivar; assembly: GCA_002079205.1. NCBI lineage: Eukaryota > Viridiplantae > Streptophyta > Magnoliopsida > Asparagales > Orchidaceae > Phalaenopsis > Phalaenopsis hybrid cultivar. The sequence continues at coordinate 74,946 of JXCR01100277.1, read as the reverse complement.
GCATGAAAGTGAAATCTTAATAGAACTTTTAAGAGATTCTTAATATCTAACTCGGTGCATGCCATCTATTTACTATGTTTTTAGAAAAAAAAATAAACTAACTCATTTACAAGGATAATGATATCAAATATTGATTCTCCACTGATTAAACCAACTTGAACAAGNTTATGCAACTAGCATGCTTTATCATATGGATTAGGGTTATATCAATTGTTTTTACATTTCTAAGAACCATTTTGGTGGGGTAAAATTTCTAATAGCAATGTGAACGTNCAAGAAAAAAAAATATAAAGTGTAACAAGGCTTAAGATAGCTAGCCAAAATCTTAGCTAAGAAATTGTAGTTATTTCACAAATATATAAGCCTTGTCATTTATGCAATTAGCATGCTTTATCCTATGGATTAGGGTTATATCAATTGTTTTTACATTTCTAAGAACCCTTTTGTTGGGGTAAAATTTCTAATAGCAATGTGAACATTCCCTAATAATATTTTTTTAAATAAAGCTTTCAATAGTGTAACCATGTGGACATAAGGTTGAATTTTGGGGCATCAAGGCTTTCTTAATCTTATCATTAAAAATAGACAAACCAATAAAAGTAATTGATGATTGCTTTGACAATGTTAGGCATGGATAAGGTGCTTGAAGAAGTGTAGAGCTCTTTAATGTGATTGCAATCCCTCCTCCATTTAAGTAGAAAGAGATTATATGCCATCAATATTTTTTTTTAGAGCCATCAACTTTAGCTTTTCAGCAAACAAAGATACTAAGAGATGCTGCTATGCGTGGGAAATCGTTAATCAATTAATCATTACAAATGACTATCCAAAAATAGTTCTTATTACAACCTTTATAGTTGGTTCGCCAATCTCTTTCCAAATAACGCCAAAATAAAATTAAATTAAAAAGCAGTTTGGCTTGAGCTTCTTCGAACTTCAGGGTTTGTATTGGGCAGCTGTTGATTATTTATAATCTACTGATAAGCAGATTATTCTGATAATTTGATAATCTGTAGATTATCAGAATAAGCTGACTTGCTGTTTGGGGAAGCTTATTAAGAATAGCTTATTAATAGTTATTGTTGGATAAATGACCATTTTGCTGATGTTTGGTGAAACTGTTTGCATCAGAACTGAATGAGCATGATTCATACCATTTCCAACCTTACCATATTGCACCAGTAAAGGTTGATACATAATATGATAGATTTACTTCCTTCAAAGATTGGATTTGTTGATGGAAAAACAATCATACATTCATATATGCATTATTACAAGCACCTAATGGATAACAAAAATCTCTTTCTCTAGCCTCCTGCTAACTATGGGCAGAGAGTTAAACACCCAAATAATATGATCAAATCTAATTTGCAAATGAATAAAACCCAATAACAATAAAAACAAAGACTTTATATCTACTTTTAATATCTCCCCATCCAAAACAAGAAATAATTTTCATATATTAAAATGAACTCTATAAATTATCATCCTCCAAAAAAAGGAAGAGATGGAAGGTGATTTATATTTATTACAAATCACACCACCCCTCTAAACTACAATCCAATGGAACTGCTTGGCATATATAGTTTTTGTAATTGAACTGCTTAGCATATAAGTTTTTATAATAAGTAATTATAAGAGTATTACCCATAGAACTATCACATGGATAGAGTTGATATGAATATACTCCTCATTCTTTTCAAATTGAGCTTTAACAAATGGAGTCAGAGCAAGCACCCATAGAACTATCAAAAGTTTATGCACTTTGACAGTTTAAGGGGCATTCTTGTTAAAATACAATATGGACTACAATTCTACACTAGAACTTTTAATGAAGTGGAATAATAAAACCTTTTCAGTCTATGTACAAGTTGTAGGAGAACTGAATCATGAAAGGCAATGTAAAATTTCTATGTTTAATGCCTTTACTTGACCTACAAGAACAATGTTTAGAAGACAATGAAAAACATCCTTACCAGCAAATGCTCTTGACAATTATGTATGTTGATTACAGCATACAAATCAAATCATTATTATAACCCTAATCTCAACTTTCATTTATTCCTAAAAAAAAATTTTGAAGATTTCTATCCACAACAACATACAAAACTCCTAAACATTGTTCAAAAATAGGGACTAGAATTCTACGCTAGAACTTTTAGTGAAGCGGATACCCTTATGTATGTTGATTACAACATACAAATCTCCATTCACAACATACATGTTAAGCCAATGGAAAAGCTTCAGTATTCTATTCGAGAACATGATAAGCCAATGAACACTTCTTCCACAACTCCTGCAAACTCTATTTTTTTTTTTCAAAAACTACATGATAAGCCAATGAAGATAGGGGCATTGGAGAACACTTCGAAAACATCAGTAATGTGTTTGTAGATCCCATTTCTAACCATTACAGTAGAAAAGAAAAACTTCAGTAATGTGTTCTAAGAGATTGCAATATGTTTGGAGAACCCATTTCTCACCTTTACAGAACAAAAGAAGAACTTCAAGGCACTCCAATTATGAAATCCTTTAATGCATATCAAGTGCACACCAACAAAAAAGAGATGTCCTAATATTTCAGATAATATTTCGTACAATTAAACCAACTCCAACTCCAAATCAACCAACTGCAAATATCCCTACCACAATTTTAACACGTATGCCAACAACACCCGTAGATCAAAAAAAAATTTATTCCCTGCTCCCTTCTCTGTGAAGGGTTTTATACATGGCAGCGTTAGCTCAGAGCACCCTTATCCACCCCATAGTGGCAATTTAGCACATACAATTGCTAATATCAAATGCGAACCAACAAAAAATCAGGGAGGATGGAGACATACCTCATTTGAGGCGAGAATGAGCAGAAGAAAGATTAGGGAGGACGAGTTTGGCGAATTTCGTTAAAAATGTTTACATTGGTTTCGATCGCGGCGCGGGTGAGTGAGGAAGAAGGTAGATCGGGAAGGCAAGAGCGAGGGAGAGCGGAGAAGGGCTGAGCAGGAAATCTCATAAGCATTTACCGCTCAGTGTTTCAGAGCGCACCAATAAGCTGAGCGAACGCATTTTTCAAACAATGCGGCGGCAAACGCCGCCCAATAAGCTGCCCCAAAAGCAGCTTCAGTCACGCACTACGTTGCGGCCAAACAGGCCAACTCCAGTTCCAGCTATACGCTAATATAATACACAATAAAACTATCACGAACTTTCAAATTATGCAGCCCTGTAAATAAAAAATTGTGATGACATATTTTTAAAACAAGGAAGAAACGACGGAGAAAAACAGGCAAATTTTCACCCAACTAAGAATTGAAATAATTGAAGCTCAAGTTTAAACCAACCATCATCATTAACTGCATTACAAAGTTTACAGTTACTTGTACTGAGACCATAAAGCTTCTCTCCACAGCGTGGGGATTAATCTATTTGAATTGATCCAAGGGTTAAAATATAGTTCACACAACGCTTTTCACGTATAAAGAGACTGAAAATAAAATGATACATTTCAGGCTTCGATTGAATCTTCTATTTCTGTAATGGTCAATAGCCATTGATGTGGCGTTGAGCTGAACTTGAGTAAATCTCTCTTGCATCTGTCAACCTGGAGAAGGGAATCTGTGTCGGTCCAGGTAGCATCCTCTGATTAGTGTAGCGATTATCAACCCTAGAGTCAGACATTGATTTTGAGAAAGCCTGAGCAAGTTCCAGTGCTGAGGCCGCTCTCATAACCCGAGGACCTGGTGGTGTTTCAGGCTTGGGAGGCTGGATTGGCTTCCGCCATGTTTCATGCTCTTCCAGTCTCTCTACTGGCTTCTTCTCCGTCTCCCTAAGGTTTCTCCAGTTCTCATTTCTCCTTGAATTCCTCTGACAAATGCCTTTCTCCTGGTAGGGTTCATTATCTTTCCTCTCAGCATTCCTCGGAGATGACTCCACCCCTTCGACGTGTCGATTGAATGAAGATGCAGCAGGTTCCAGCTTTGATTCAATCTTCAAGACATCAGACTTAGCCCTAAATTTCAATTAAAAGAAAGTCCAGCGTGTGAGTATAGTTGTAAAGCAAATCCAAAGTAACGCTTAACGAGGAAATAGGGTGGTAAAGGTGCCATTCCATGAGAAGTTAGCAATAACAAATTTAACAAGGAATCAACAAAAAGTTGCATGGAATCAAACAAACAGGCTGTTCATACGTAAGGTTAAGAAATGTTGCATCCTTTTCCACTAAAATGTAATCATTTGCCATATCACAAATATTTGAGATCAGCATCATAAATCCTCTATTAATCCCTATGGCGAGCTGTATGAAATATTAACTCTATTTTGCACAATTTTTACAGACTTTCTACCTCACGGTCTTTTTGCATAATATATAGGCTTATGGCCATTTTCTCTCTCGCTTATTCCTTTTCTAGCTCTTAACCATTCTCACAGTTTCTATAAGTGCACCCCATTGCACCGAGAAAGGCCAGTTATAGCATTATAAAAATGATTTAACAAAAAATCCCTATATCACCATACGAATATAACATAATCATCAACATAGACCTAATATCAAAAATTTGGAGCCTGCATAATAAAAGAGTTCGTGAAAATAGTGCAAATTAAGGGGGCAAAACCATCATCACCTTCCTCAATCGCGTTATTCCGAAAGATTAGAAGGCAACACGAGTAACCATAAAAGGCTGAACCCCTTAAATGATTATGTACTTGATACACTAGATCCTTTTATTAGAGATTTCTTGATACATTTCAAAATTCTTAATATAACATCTTAGTGTATACACGTTAGATTTTGTTCTTGTTGACTAACCATNTTGGAATCCCATCACCAACATGCATGCCAAGTCTACTAACCCTTGATGCGGCTTAACTATATCCAATTTGACCAGTGGTTGTACAGGAGTAGATCTTTGCTGCCAATCACGATTATCCCATCCAAGTTTTTCCACTTTTACAGTTTCGGTTCCTATTCCAAGACTTTACACAGAAATTAAGCTTTCAATTTTTTTTCGTAGTTAAGCAACCCTATAGGCCATACCAAAAAACCTATACATAGTTAATGCATTTAATGACTTTAACTTTTACTCAATTAAAATTTCATATTCTCTATTTTAGTCTTGTGTGTACCTATTGATATATGATGCCTTTGAATGCGGCACTGGTGTGATAAACAACATTCATAGGAAGACATCTCGCTATACTAACACAATACTTAAATTGTCATCAACTTGGTGATCTCTCTTTAAAATACTTTTTTTTGTTTAATATTTGTTAAGGTTTTGCAAGAATAATGAATTTTGTCTGATTTTCTATAAGTTGAATTCCATGTACTACTACATAAAAAAATATAACAACAACAACAACAAAGCCTTAATCCCACTACGTGGGGTCGACTACATGAATCCTTTTTCTCCATTGCATCCTATTAAGTGTCATATTTTAATTTAGCTCTAATAAATTAAGACCATTTTTTATACAATAAGCCCAAGTTCAAGTCATATTTTTTATACTAAATAAAAGAATAAAAAGATAAAAACCATGTCTCAAATTTCTTATTGATTTCGTTGAATTGATTTTAACATTATCAATCTAGTTACAAGTTCATGTATATAGAGCATACATCTAAAACATAGCATTTTCTGTATTTACTAGTATTTTTTTATAAATTATAATTTTGTGTAATCATGCATCATCCTAAGTGCATTAAGAACTATAAACCCTAAAACATAAGTTATGAGAGCGCCTATGTCTAGAGGATTATATTAATGCATGAAATTGAGTTGTTAATCTTAAGTTTAGGTTTTGGGAGAGATTTCCTCCCTCTCGAAATATAGAAATTGGGAGATATTGCCTACCACTTGAATCGTATATATTTATCTTTGTTTTCTTATTGAGTTGTTTGATTTATTGAAGAAAATTTTTGTTTACCCTAATTTTCCTGAAAAAGCATGCCGATTTTGAGGTACGATCATATCAAATTGGTATCAGCACCACTGCTTTTTGGAAACCACAAACAGATGGGGTGTTCAGATCTTTATCAACCACGGATTATAGCATAGGGATTGCATACAGACGCACTTTTGAGCCACGAAGGGATAGTGGTTTACCGAGACTACAAACATTGTTTCTGCGCCGTCTACCCCCATACAGTCGCGATCATCATGAGCTAGGAAGCGGCGTATAGAGATATGAAGCTCCCCTATTCTTCTCACCCGATAAATTCACGATTAGAGATACTTAGGAAGGCAACACAACATACGGTGTCTCGAAACTCCCATTCTTCTACTCCTCTCGCGTCGTCTATGCGATCCTATCACGATCAAAGCTAGCGATGAAGGCAACGACGGGGAAGCAATGTACAGAGACAGTAAACATTGGTTTTTCTCAAGTTCTCACAACGTCCAAGCCTGACAACGGGATCGCCGCTACTGCGATGCAATTCGAGCAATCAGGCTTGCTCGGATTTGTGATTTATTTCACCAAACTAGACTTTTGCTACTTATTTTAACTTACAGACAGTCTTCCACGTACAAAATTACTATATTTCAGCTTGTGCCGAAGCTATTCAGATTGACGACGAGAATACGTACTCGTGATGCAATCCCGCGAATCACTTAGACGGGATTTTAGCGTGCTTGGGTTTTTGTGCTTTGTGATCAAAATTTTTTCTTAGCGTGATGGCATCAAAAAGGCGAATGATTTAGAAAAAAAAATTGGAGGAAAAGATAAGTTAAATAAATTTTGGAATGGAAGAAAGATTCGTTGTCATAGGAGAGGTTCTCTTTTAAGGAACTGACTGGAAGATCGATTTGAGAGCACGGAGAAAATTTGAGAGATGCAAAAGAGGTTCATTGGGATGCAATCCAATAACCCGCCGATAGCTCAATTTACAAATCCTAACCGAATGTTGATTGGAGAATCCGTGGCAAGATCGAAATAAAAAGAAATCAAAGGTGATGAACATGAGGAAAGCATCCACCATCATGAACCTCCTCTCAATGCTTTGATTAGATAAGGATTAGAGATTTATAATGGAGGCAGTTGGTCGAAACATGGAGAAGGAATTATGTAAGAGGTATGGAGGAGCACAAGAAGAAATGAGAAAAGCAGTGAGTGGATTCAGCTCCGATCGAAAAAATGAGTTTTACCCTCGATACAGGGAGGGAAACAGAGGAAGAGGAAATTGTGGTTATGTTAAAATTAGGAAGTTGATGATATCGATCTTCGAGGTGGGGACGAACATGGGTGGGTGTATCGAGTGGAGTGATACTGCACAGTGAATGAGATAGATGGGAAGGAGAAACTCATGGCGGCAACATTGTGTTTAGAGGGGAAAGCCTTAGCTTGATTTCAGTGGAGAGAGGCTAGATACCCAATTCGTTTGTGCGATAAATTTAAGGATTGTTTGTTGGAAGATTTTTTAGTCATTCGAAAAGGAGACCTGCACGAACAATTCTATGCCTTGACTCAGGAGGGGACAGTCATGGAATATAGGGAGAGATTATAACCATTATAGGGATGACTGTGGGGGATTTCTAAAGCAGGACTGGATGGCAATTTCATTAAGGGCTTAAAGCCCACCATACAATTAGCACTTTGACTACTAAGATTGCGGGGATTGAAGGAGATGGAGCTAACCCAGATGGTGGAAGACAAGAACGAGATAAAGAAATCCAACAGGATCAACAAAGATGGAGCATCGTACTGAACTACTGCAACCTCGACGATGTCAGAAGTTCAGACATTGAAAAGTAGGGAGCTGCATGAGACACGAATAATGGACCACGACTGAGAAAAACACTCAAGTGCCTTACAGAGACAAATTCAGGAGAGGCGAGCCAAGAGGTCATGTTTTCAGTGTGATGAGAAATTTAACTTGGGACATCGGTGCAAGGATCAAAGATTACAAGTTCTCATAGTGCAAGACGAAGAAGCAGAGAATAAGTAAATAGAGACAACTATGAGAGAGGGGGAACACTCATTTTTTCCACCTTGAGGAGAAGGTGTCTTTTGGGAAGTGGGAGGGAGAGTTCTTACGAGAGCGCTTACCCTAAAGACAATTTAATATTTAATTATTTTTATTATTGGGCATATATAAGCTTTTTATATCTAGGGTTAGGTTTATGTGTGAGATTGAGTTGTGAGTCTTAAGCTTAAGTTTTGAGAGAGATCTCTCGAATTGTAGGTATTGGGAGAGATTGTCACCTCTCGAATTGTAGGTGTTTATTTTTATTTTCTTGTTGAGTTGTTTGATTTATTGCAGAAATATTGTGTTTGCCCTAATTTTTCAAAAAAAGAGTGTCAATTTTGAGGTCGGATTGGCATATTGTGTCAATAAAAAGCCTTAAAACATTATTTGCACACAATCCCCTCATATAATCCCTACCCATTGCTCAAAGCAGTCCTAATAATATTAATAATCAAATGTAGAGACTGTCAAATATGGTAACATGAATAGAAGTAATGTGAGGTAAGAAATCCAAAAAATGAAGGTGAACAACAAATCATGAAGGCCAATCACCCATAATTTAGAGAGAATGTTGCAATTCATCCAAATGCAACAAAGGTGAAAAGAAGCCACCATGGCAAGAGTTGATAGTAAAAATGAGTTGGAGATGGTGAGGCTATAGAAGCTCAATATAACCAAGACCATAAAACGCCATCCACCTTATCATCATCAGCTTTATCATAGCTATTGGGGTTGACAAGATAAATCTTTTTATTTGTTCATATTAAGAGTCGCCTGATGTGCTAAATATATACTTCATAAATTACTAGAAAATTGAATAACACAATAAATCAATTCTAATCCTTACTTTTAATGGTGTAATGATTCCTACTTTTAAACCTATTTCACCCAAAATCAAAATAACATCAAAATTTAACATTGAAAAGTTGAAAAATGTTATGATACTTTCCTTTGATTTCTATATTCCTCACAACCTACTAATCTTAATCTCCTTGGATATGTCCCTTCCCCACAAAAACTTAAGAGAAACTCCAAGGCTAATGACTTGAAGTTGAATAAGGACTTAGCATATAGGTGTTGCAAGCATATGCATGCTGATTTGCCAAAATGGGTCACATAATAGACATAATATCGTAAACCCTCATATAATTATCTCTTCAAATTCCCCAGCATCTATAAATTAGTTTGTGAAGCAAATTCATCTCATTCAATAGATTCCTATCCAATTTTATTTTTGAATGTGTCTATTTAATTTTGGCACATGTTTTAATTATATTTTAGTTATACAAGTAGTGCATATTCCATTTTTTTAATATAAATTGAAGTTATTTTTGGTATGCAATAAGTATCTTGTTGTATATAAAGGTCGCACTAAAACTGCATAGAATAAAATTATGAGATTTTTTAGTATCATAGGTTGATCTCTCTTCTAAAGATTCCATATGTATCTTCTCCTCTATTTAATTATATAAAAGCCAACCCATCAACAATCATCAGTCACAGCTTGTCTTATGCAATTGACTCAATCATCACTTAGCCCACACTCATTTGCCCACATCTATTTCCATGGTTAGTGCCACTAAGCACAACATTGCCCGCTCTAATCCTACTACAACGTGCTCATGTTAATCTAGTGTGCCCACAATCTCAAAATGTTTTTTGATTTCATCCAAGTTCAATCATTGAAGATATGTTCCAGCCAATCATTACGCATTGCCTCGCTCGCTCTCCATGCACTCACATTATTGCAATAATTATTTGGCCATAAATCCATATATGCCTCTATTGAATCATTCATGTGCACCTCTCGTTTTCATACTCCCTGATTCAAAATGAGTGTTTATTTCAATCTACAAGCCAATAGTTGCTACCATCCTCCACATCTCCACCTCATCAAAATAGAGGAATCAATCTTCATTGTCCCTTCGAGGCTAGGGAAAGTCTCTGGTCTACAAAAGTTCTTATATTATAAGGGATGTCATCAAGTTTGGACAAAATAGAAGCGTCTAATATCACATGATCTCCATGCCATTAAAAGTGTGCAAATATTGGCTAAAAATTTAAAATTAAAGGATGAGCTCGATGACAATGATGCTTAGGATATTCATTTGATTTATAAAAGCTTCTAGTACTTCTTGATAAAGATGACATATCCTATCAAAAGTGGAGCAATATTCATCTGCGTCTCATTTTAGTGAAATAACATGAATAATTACATCAAATACTCTATGAGATGGATGAGATATTTGGCATGATTGTTGGAGCATTCGGGAATTTGAATTAGATGCCAAGGTATTCATTTTACAACAAAATTTTTATATTTGAGACAACTCAAAGGTCCAATCTTATGTTTTGATGTGAAATCATAAATGTTGATTTTGGACACATGGCATCATTTTCAAAGCAATGAGAAAATGTCTTTTCCTCAAAGGAGATCATCATGATAGCTTTTACTAAAAAAGAAAATATTTCAATAAGATTATTGTCAATGCCTCTTGAGTTAACTCAAATTTAATGAAAAGAATATTATGTCTTCAACAACAAAGTTTGGAAAGAATGCAATTGCTAACAGTGCCCTGAAACTAAAGCCTTATACGGTTAAGTTTTTCAAAGGCATTTGCGCTCCTGTAATTATTAATAACAAATGTGCTATTTTATGTCAAGAGAAAGTTGGTACTTCAATGCAAAGTAAAGTGAATACTTCCAAAGAAACTTGAGCAGATGACAAGAAGCTAATTTATAGCGTCTTTATGAAGNTTTATGAAGACATACCTTGAGGATTTGCAAAACAAAAGCAAAAATTTGCTTGCTAATGCTAACAAATCTTCCAAATCAATAGTAAGCAATAATGCTTTTTAAATAGGGGTGTGGATTTTATAAATTCAAAACAAAACACTAAATTTTCTAGCCAATTGATAAGAAAGTACATGTTAGGTCTCGTGTCAAAATACTTGATGATAAACTTGATTAGTGCCATGAGAAAATAAAAAGGCATTAATTACTTCTCTACCTAATTAGTACAACCTCAACTCTACTAGTCCTTGTTTCCCCTCCCCCTGTGTGCTTAAGCTTTTGTTTCCCCTCCCCTTGTGTGCTTAGGCTTGAGTGTGATGATATCGTTAATCTTAGCTTGACTTTGTGCCCGAGGATGGAGCTTGACCATGCTACATCTAAGTTTGAAAAGCCACAACCATTACTGTTTCTCCATAACTTATATAGAGTGAGGAGATATATGTTATTCCTCAACTACTACTACTTGTTCCTATGCTAATTAACTTTATTTTTTTCACTTCTTTCATCATCATACAATCCTATTGGAGCTCATACATTGTAACATAAAGTGTGAAAATATACAAATAATCCACCAATAACTGAGACAATTATATAGGATTTCACACAATTTATTATAATAATGTCAACTTCTTCACTTGTATAGATTGAATTCTTATACTGCCACCATTGCCACAACAGCATTACTAAATTTTGTATTTTCACCAAGATTATGGATTGAATTCAAGGCGTACATCAATTTCTAAAGTCAATGAACTTGTATCCTTCGCAAGTGATCAAATTCCTATTGTTGCTAATGGCAGAATGCCCAAGCTCCACTTCCACATTTACCACTATCATGTTGTCGTCTAGTCCTCTAAGATGAGTTTATTTTAGCCTACACGAATTGCTGTACCGTCACAGATAATCATATTCATGTCCAAATGAGTTTTTGCATTGTAGCCTTTACACGTATTTTAATTAAGTTTTAATTTTGTAAGAAAGAATTATATTTTTCCTTACTTGTTTGAGTTATTTTTAGGAGGTTTGAAGCCCTATTCTATATAGTGCTCTAAAACTACAAAAGAAAAATTTACTGAGCAACGAATATAATTCTATGATTTGTTCTACTCTCTCTCTCTCTCTCTCTCACACACACACACATACACAATTATTTGGCCCCCTTCACTTAAAAATCCATGTGTCCCACAAAAAAATGACGATTAAACTAAATCCATGTCCCATAAAAAATGATGATTAGACTATCCATGAATTTGCATCCAGCAATTAGCCAATTGCTTTAAATTATAGCCCACAATATACATCAGATCTTACCTAAATTCATCTAACACATAACTATGACCCATTAGGTTCTTTAATTACTTAAACAATAGATAAATTGAATAAATTTTATCTATCTTACAATAATTACAAGATAAATAAGCTGAAATTTCTTCAAAAAGCATAATTAAGCATTAAAATAAATTCAAATCTAACTTACTAGTGTTGCTGAGTTGAGACGTTCTAGCCTAATCTAAATGTAGAGAAACGTATGTAAGAATTTGCTATGACATTCCACTTAAATGGCTGTCACAACATAAACCAAATGTGTTGACTACGTTTAAAATTAAGATAAGATTTCTAGTAAAGAATTTGAATATTTTGGATGAAAAGACCAAGGAAAAAACATAAGGACGCCAAGAATAGTTATGCGCCATTATATGTCAGAAAAGTTAACAAAAAAATCTTATTGAAAGATCAAACTGTTGAGGTGAATATGATTAGCAATAAAATGCTTGTTATCAAGATAAATTTTGATGTTAAATTATCAATGATTAGTTATGCTCCACAGTGGGATTAGAAGATAGTTTGAAAAGATCAATCAAAATGACAGTTGAAAGATCGATTCGTCAGGTAAATATGATTAGCAAAAGAGAGCTTGATATTAAGATAATTATTAATGTTAAATTATATAAAAAAAAAGTTAGTGGTTATATGATAGAAAAGGGATGAACATTCATATAAATTAGGACAAAAAAAAAAGTTTACTTCACTAGCACAAAAACAATTAAAGTAAATACATAATATATAAAAACATATAATTCGAGAGGCAAACGATCCCTCTCAATTGTCAACCCTAAGATTCAAGACAACAATCACACATTCCCCAACCCTAAACATATTAGGCCTATTTATACCCCACACTAACAAATGACAAAATTGGCATTTTATTCTTACGCCTAGCATATATCTTCAATCTATTTTGGTGGGCTTGGCGTCGACTCAATGGAGCACGAGGCAGACAATGCCATAGAAGTCGGTCAACATTACTCCCCTCCCAAAAAAACATATTATCCTCAAGGTGGAAAAGAGAATTTTGTTATTGGATTAAGTCGCATGGCTCCCACATGGCGTCATAATCTAAAAATCTTTTTCATTTAACCAGAAACTTTTAGTAAATCTCACAAGTTTGAAATACAGTCTTACGCACATCCGTCAGTTACATCCAAATCTGATAGTATCCTTTGAGAATACCAAAATCCCAAAAAAATCATCCAATACCTCATCCATCATTAGGATGAGACATTTTTCATATTTGGTTTCCTTATTCAATGCCAATAATCCACATAGAACCATCAACTCCCCCATCTTCACTAGCAAAATTAGGCTATTAAAGGACCTCATACTAGGTTGTATGATCTCGAACTCCAACATCTCTCGAATCAATCTCTCGATCTCATCCTTTTGTACTTAGGGGTAGCAATACAGGCATACAATGATGGGAAAAATCCCGGATATCAGAGTTAATGCATGCTCATGTTCCCTCAAAGGCAACAATTCTTGTTGCAACTGAAAAACTTATTCAAATTGTTATAGAAGTTGGATGAGTGCTAGAATCTCTGCCAACTCAATGTCATACGTCTCTTCTATGTTATGCAACTCAGTCAAGAATCCCAACCATGTATTCTATATTGCCCTAACCATAGTCTTGAGCATCACCAAGGTCTTGCACAAACTAGGGTCACTACAAAACACCAACTCGTCTCCCTCCTGAAGCTCCATTGCCAAGAATTTTCAATTCATTTTAGTCTCATCCAAAGGTCGCAACCAGTTCATAACCAATAACACGTCAGTGCTCCTTAAATCCAAGGGAAGAAAATCCTTCATCACCTGGATACCTTACAGTGTTAAAATCACCATTTTACAAACTCCTCTGCTCTGTCTTGTCCCCATCATGACTCCAAAACCTCTTATGTCAACCACTACTTTTGAGTGGCCCCACTATCTGTCAACACCACTGCATCCTGCTCACAGATCTACCCACAAAAATTAATTGTGTGGTTTGGTGTTAACCCCACCAACGAGTTCAATGAGACTTTGGTCACATCCAAGTAGGGTGTTACTCCTCCCCCTCCACCACAACCTCTTATGTTTCTTCATCCCCTACGTCTTCCTTTTCACACACTTATCACAATGAAAACATAATCCATTAGTTTGCTTCTCTTGAATTTCTATTTCTATAAGGCGTTTGAATTACGCCCCCGATCATTACCCATTATTCCTATCCTATGGCGCTTCTCCCTAGAATCCCACTGTTTGAGTTTTTGGTGTTGTTGTGGTTGTAGCATTTTGGTAAGGTGCTCCATTTATGATGCTCCTACTATTCCGTTCTATTGCATTTTTATCTTCAATCAACTACACTAATACCATAATTTCTCCCGATCCCAGCTGTCTCAACTAATAACTGTTAATCAAACATCTAGCTTCAACCCTTTGATGAAGTTTCCTTCTAACACTACTCCAGATATCCTTCTTAAACATCAGATAGCATCCCAAATTTCTACCTATAATCCATAATGGCCCATTCCTAAACCAATGCAAAATATTTCTCATATAAATCTCCATCATGCGTGGTTCAAATATGCTCCGACAGTAGTTCTTTCAATTCTTCTCAAGTTTTAATTGGCTCGTGTTATTCTCTTCATTGATACCACGCTAGTCTTCCCTTCCAAACATAGGCCGGTGCCACCAATTTTTCTTCCTTCGTCAGCCCATTAACAGCAAAGTATCTCTCCAAGCGATAAACACAATCATAGGCATCTTGTCCTTCAAAGATTGTCATCTTCAGCTCTTTTATTCATGAGTCTCCTCCCCAATTCCTCGACCAAAGCGTGTTACACTCATGAAGCAGAAGATGGGTACCCTTTCTAAACCCATATTAATTTCACTTCTTCCATAAGTCTGGTTGACCCCATAATCAACTTGCTCGTCCCCATAGTGAATCACTTTCTGTATTGAAGGCTACCATAGCAAAAAATGTTGAAGTTGGATGCAATCCTCCATCAGTGTCCCACCCACCGTGATTCCATATTCCAGGCCAAAATCACTTGAATCCATCTTTACTAGCCGCAAATTGCACGTTCTCCTGTTATGTCTACTGTCGCTCATTCCAAACCTCCAAATGAGAAATTCGCTCTAGATGTTGTCGCTCGAATTTGCTCCAGACTCATTCGCTCTATCATGCCTGCTTTAGTTCGTTACAACCGTCTGGATGTCACGATATTCCTTAAATTTTTTGTCACTCGAGTTCGCTCTTGATCATCCCCTCGATCCCGCGACTCCAAATCCTCTTAAAGCAACGTCATTGCCCTGATTCGGTATGATTTTTTCCAATTGTTGTTGCTCGCCTCCACTCTAGATGTTGGCGCTCGATCCTGCAGCGGGTAGCAGAGGATTTGCGTGAAATTCAATGATCTCCATCATTATTTCTTCTAAGGTCATGAATTTCCCCTCAATGGATGAGAATCGTCCCTCAATTCCATATCTAGTTTGACTCCTCTCCCTCTAGTTTTCTGAGCCACCATTACTCCGTGGACGGTTTTAGATCACAAAAGTAGAACTTTTGTGTAGCTTCCAGGCTAGCTTGAATCACGACTGCATTGTCAGGTTCTATCAAGAAGGCGGAACCCTGTACAATATGATCCCGCCGTTGGCTTCCCAGCTAGCTCGAATTGCAACTGTATTGCAAGGTGTTGGCACGAAGGTAACTCTATCGTGAGATTCGATCACGAAAGCAATCACGTTAATCTGCAATGTATTGTGATTTTGTCGTTGCCTTGCCAGCTAGCTCAAATCATGATTGTATCGCAATGTTCGGTCACAAAGATGATTGTATCGCGAGGTTCAGCCAAAAGCCGATCTTGTCGATCTGTAATGCATTACAATCCCATCGTTGGCTTCCCAGTTAACTCGAATCGTGACTGTATCGCTATGTCAATCACGAAGGTGACGGATCTCCTCTACATCGCGATCCCATCGTTGTCTACCCAAAGATCTAATGCTTGGATACCAATTTGATAGGAAAGAGACAAGCTTTCATATATATTAGGACAAAATAAAATATTTTACTTCACCAACGTAAAAGAACACAACTCAAATATATAAATAATTAACACTTATAATTCGAGAGATAGGAGATCTCTCCCAAATCTAAATCCTAAGGTTCAGGACAGCAATCACAAATCCCCCCAACCCTAAACATATTAGCCTTATTTATAACCCACAATAATAACAAACAAATGACTATTTCCCTTTTATTCTTATGCCTGATATCAGTCTTCAAACTAACTTGGTGGACTTGGTGTCAACCCATTGGAGTATGAGGCAAATGGTATTGTAGGCATCTGCCTAACATTATGTTCCTCAAGTGGCATTAGATAGTTATTAAAAAAATAATTTCGAGAAAGATGGAATAATTACTACAATGTCTTCTTGAAAAAAAAAAACATTTAATGGAAATGGCAAATGTGATTTAGCTTTTAATAAGATGAGTTATGATAAGATTCATGATGGGCATAAAAATAGGATAAAGAAATACACTGGGAGAAGCTATACTTGATTTTATAGCAACCTATGACATTGCAATAACAAGCATGAACTTTAAGAGAAAAAAGATTTTATTACATTCAAAAGTAGAACACAAAAATCACAAAAAAAAGGATCAATTTTAATATAGAAGAAATAAAATTATTTGCAAAGATTGTCATATGATTCTTAATATAATTTGGCAACACAACATAGAGTAGAAGTTAAGAATGTATATCTAGAGTAAGGAAATAATTATAAATAATTGCCTAATTATAAGAGGATCAAATTTGAAAGTCTGCCAATCATTCAAATTGAACTTCACAATTTCGAGAAAATAGAAGAATTATTACAATGACTTCTTTAAAAAAAAAACATTTGATGGAAATAGCAAATGTGATTTAGCTTTTAAAAAGATGAGTTGNGCCTAATTATAAGAGGATCAAATTTGAAAGTCTGCCAATCATTCAAATTGAACTTCACAATTTCGAGAAAATGGAAGAATTATTACAATGACTTCTTGAAAAAAAAAACATTTGGTGGAAATAGCAAATGTGATTTAGCTTTTAATAAGATGAGTTATGATAAGATTCACGATGGGCCTAAAATAGGATATAGAAATACACTAGGAGAAGCTATACTTAATTTTATGGCAACCTATGATATTGCAATAACAAACATTTCCTTAAGAGAAAAAAGATTTTATTGCATTCAAAAGTACAGCACAAAAATCACAAGGAAAAAAAAAATCAATTTTTATATAGAAGAAATACAATTATTTGCAAAGATTGTCATATGATTCTCCATAATTTGGTAACGCAACATAGAGTAGAAGCTAAGAATGTATATCTAGAGTAAGGATATAATTTTANAAACATTTCCTTAAGAGAAAAAAGATTTTATTGCATTCAAAAGTACAGCACAAAAATCACAAGGAAAAAAAATCAATTTTTATATAGAAGAAATACAACTATTTGCAAAGATTGTCGTATGATTCTCCATATAATTTGGTAACGCAACATAGAGTAGAAGTTAAGAATGTATATCTAGAGTAAGGAAATAATTTTGCATAATTGCCTAATTATAAGACGATCAAATTTGAAATTCTACCAATCATTCAAATTTAACTTAATAAAATAGATAAATTAAAATTCTTTAGTAAAAGAACATCTCAGTTAACTAGTTTAAAAAAGAATTCTATTGTAGAAGTTTTAAGAAACTCTAAAAATAAATTGAGTACTAGCAAGGAAACTTATTAGTAAAGTAGGGAAGGGGTGATATCGAGTAAAGTTACGTCAATTCAAATTTGAATATTTCAATCTCAGCTAAAGCCAAACTCAAAGTCAAGCCGAGAAGAATTGATCTTCAGTCAAATCTCAAGCTTTTTTATCAAGTTTTTTAATTTAATATTTTTTATTATAATAAATTAAAGCGTGTATACATATATGTATATATGTAATAAGACATGCATACCATGCATTACACTATATATCGTGCAAAATCAAATTAACTTCAAGTGCCCCAACATTGAGTTGAAGCAAATCCATTTTAATTCAAATTTGATCAAAATTCAAGTGATTATCAAACAAGTTCTGAGTTTCATACATAATAATCAACCTTATGGTAGATTGAGAAGATGCAAAGTTGTGTTAGGCCAAAATTAACTTATAACGAGTGGCTGCCAAAGCTTATATTGATTTTTTAAAAAAAAAGAAACTTGCAAAAAAAGTAATGAGCAAAATAACAGCTATAACTTTTGATTAATTATATAATAGAATTTGTACTAAGAATACCATAAAAATAACAACACCAAGAGATAGAATTCTTAAAACATTGATCAGGTTAAATACATTAGAAACAAAGATACTGGAACCTTAGTTTAAAATAAACTTGCCAAGAGATAATATACATATTATTTTGAGACATCATACAACAATAGCAACAACAAGCCTTTATCCCAATAAGTGGGGTTGGCTACTTGAATCTTTTTTCTCCATTGTGTCCTATTGAGTGTCATATTTTCATTTAATTCTAATAGATTAAGATCATTTTTTATACAATAGGACCATGTCTATTTAGGTATACCTCAACCTTTCTTAACATAAGTTGAATCTAAACATATACTCTCCTAACCGAATCATCACGTTTAAGGTGACCAAGCCAACTAAGGCGACACGCTCTAATCATCTCTACCACATAGCTACAGCAACCCTTTCACGGATAGATTCATTTCGTATTTTGTCTCTAAAGTGTCAAGCCACTCATCCCCCTAAGCATTCTCATCTCAGCACCACTTATCTTGTTTTATGCTTCTCTTTTAAAGGCCAACATTTTGTGCCATAAAGCATTGTAAGTCTCACCACCTTCTTATAAAGTTTTCCTTTTAAGTCTACGCGTTATTTTTCTATCACACAAAAGGCCCAATGCATTCCTCCATTTCAACCAAACAATCCGAATTCTACTAATAACATCCTCATCTATATCACCATCACTCTGAACAATAGACCAGAGATATCAAGAACATTCACACATTTTAATGATTTAATCACCCACAGTTACAATTCTAGCACTAGAGCTACTACTACTTAAATTACATTACATGTATTCAATTTTAGATCTACTCAAACGAAAGCATTTAGACTCCAGACCTTCATAATTCAAGTTTTCCCTAAACTCTTTTTCTAGTCTTATCCACAAGAAAGATATCATCTCCGAAAAGCATACACCAAGGTACATCGTCCTGTAAATGTCGCATCCATAACTAACACAAAAAGATATGGGCTTATAGACGATCCCTAATGCAATTCGACTGAAATAGAAAAATACTTGGCCAAACCTTCTTCTATTCGAAAATAACAACTCTAGTATACATATCTTTAATGCCTTTAATATAAGTCAGATCAACACCTTTCTTCTCTAAAACTCATCAAAGAACTTTTTGAACCTTATCGTGAGCTTTTTCTACAACAACAACAACAACACCAAGCCTTAATCCCACTACGTGGGGTCGGCTACATGAATCCTTAACTATGTTGAATTTTTTTTTCCTCAAAAAATCACTTTTTGATTTTCTTCTTTAATACACTTTCCNTACTCCCCCCTTCCCCAAAAGACACCCAGTCCTCAAGGTGGTAAAAATGAGAGTATTCGTCCTTCCCCGTAGTTGTCTCTATCTCTTCATCCTTTGTTTCCTCGTCCTTGCAACAGTGTCCTGGAGTAAACTTCTCATCATACTGAAAACATAATCTCTTGCTCGTTTCTCACGTATCTCTGTCTCTATAAGGCGCAAGAGTGTTGCTCCCAGTCGTGATCCATTATTCGTGTCTCATGCAACCTCGTTCTGGACTTCCACTGTTTGAACTTTTACCATTACCATGTTTGCAGTTGTTATGTATGAAGCTTCACTTGTGTTGCTCCTGTTGGCTTTCTTCATCTGGTTCTTATCATCTGCCATCTGAGCTAGCTCCATCATCTCTCTCAATGTCTACAGTCTTAGTAGTTGGAGTGTTGCCCGTATGTCGNTAAGGTCAATTTTATGAAATTATGGTTTCGTTTTCAAAAAAATAGCTCATTGTGGGCAAATTTAATGCATGATAAATATTGTCTTACTAGCCATCATTTAGCTATCACTCCTATAGCGGATTCTCTTATTTGGAAAGAAATGATGAAGGTGGCTTAGAATACTAAGTGTTTTATATGTTGGGATGTTGGTTATGGTCAGTTTTCCTTTTGGTTTGATGATTAGTTAGGGAATGGTACATTGGCGGATCATAATGGTTGTCCCTTTGATATTCGTATCAGAATTCAAGATTTCTGGGATAATGATACTTGGTTGTTTGATAAGCTGGCTCAGTTGGTTCATATAAATGATGCTAAATATATCACTTCTTTGCATATTTTTGCTTCTAGTAATCTTCCTGATATTCCTGTTATTAAAAGGAAGAGTGGGGATTCAATTTCCAAATTCCTTGCTAATTCTATTCATAATTTTCAGGGTTCCAATCTTGATTGGATCTGGAATCCTTAGTTAAAACCTTTGATGTTTTTTTTTTATGTTTAGGGTTTTCAATAACATCATTCCTACGAATGATATCCTTAAGTTGAAAGGTTTACAACTACCTTCTTGCTGCATTTTAAGTAAGAATAATGAGGAATCTATTGATCACTTTTTTAGCAACTGCAACTTTATTGCGGAGGTTGACAATAACTTTACTGAACAATTGCTTAGTTTTCAAATGCCCATTTCTTATAATTTCTTAGATGATATGTTAGGAGCTTGGAGGAATTTGGGGAATTTTTTTTTTACCAATGTACTTGTTGTTATTATGTGGTTTAATTGGATCACAAGGAATAATGCTCTCTTTAATAATGAATCTCTTAATGTTTCTTATATTGTTGGGCTGATTTTAGGTTATCTAAGTACCAGCCTTGCAAGTAGGAAATGGAAAGGAGATAATTTGGAGAAATTGACAAGAAGGTTTCATAAAGATCATAGACCTGTTTTGATGAGGGGTCGTCCTATAGTGGGTTGGAGTAAACCTTGCGCTCCTTACTTTAAAATAAATACTGATGGTTGCTGGAAAACTAATTATGCTAGTATTGGTGGAGTTTGCTGTGATTTTTGTGGTTCAATGGTTTGTTGGTTTGCTGCAAGGGCTATGCCATCTTCTCCCTTAAATGTGGAGGCTGATGCAACTATATTCGATCTTATGTTAGCAAGGAAGCTATGGCTAACTAATATTATTATTGAGGTTGATTCTCTAATTCTCTAGAATTGTTACCGGTTAGCTTTGGAATCACATTGGAAGATTTTATTGCATTTAAAGAAGATTGAAGTTTTATCTGTTGGTTTGAATGTAATATGGTCTCATGTTTTGTGTGGAGTTAATTATGTAGCTCATTGGGCAGCAAAATGTGGCTTGAAATATTCTTCTGCGAAGGTTTTTTTATCAATTTCCTGATGATTTTNAATTGTTACCGGTTAGCTTTGGAATCACATTGGAAGATTTTATTGCATTTAAAGAAGATTGAAGTTTTATCTATTGGTTTGAATGTAATATGGTCTCATGTTTTGCGTGGAGTTAATTATGTAGCTCATTGGGCAGCTAAATGTGGCTTGAAATATTCTTCTGCGCAGGTTTTTTTATCATTTTCCTGATGATTTGTTGGTTTTAGCTATGAAGGATTTGATATAATTGTTTGTTTTGTGTCCTTTCGGTTGTAGTTGGGTGTGTGAGTTGTATTTTCTTTTTTTTTTTTTGAAAAGAGGTCCTTTTTTCTTTTATTTTTTGGTGATTGTAGGGTGTGTGAGTCTGGATCTCTATCCCTGTTTTGTAATTTTTTCTTGTGGAATAAAATGAGAGCCGAATAAAAAAAACTTACCTAAATGGAATGCTTTAGCTAGTTCAATTATATCAAAAGGAATCATAAATTAAAATAATAAAAATTATGGATTTATACATACCAACCACTCAAACATTACATTAACATATTAGCCACCCAAACCTTAAATAAAACATTTTAACCACCCAAAATATTTTAAATAGCATTCATTGAGTGTGTTTGGTGAGTGGTTAAAAAGAAAAAAAAATGTTTTAAATGTTATATTTAAGATTTGGGTGGTTAAAATATTATATTTATTGTTTTAGGTGGTTAATACATAAAAATCCTTAAAAATTAACTCNTTATATCAAAAGGAATCATAAATTAAAATAATAAAAATTATGGATTTATACATACCAACCACTCAAACATTATATTTATTGTTTTAGGTGGTTAATACATAAAAATCCTTAAAAATTAACTTAGCAAAATAAAATGCTTTAGATGGCTCAATTCTTAGTCATCTATAGATTTTAGATTGAAAAACAAAATTTTGTGATTTGCATTGGTTTAAATCAATCTAAATTATCTTTTGGTTATACTTATTTTTGTAAGAATTGTAAATTCTTTTTCTTAGGGGGCGTTTGGTTAACTGAATTAGTGGTGCATTATAATTCTTTTGTAGGGATTTAAGAAAATTATGTATTTTATATGAACATTTACAATATAATGTCAAGTTTTAATGAATTGAAGTTTATATCATAGTTCATTTTGATTGAGTTTAGAATTCAGCCAATTTGACAAAATTTACATTACCATTCATTTAAAAACATTATAGACNGTTTAAATCAATCTAAATTATCTTTTGGTTATACTTATTTTTGTAAGAATTGTAAATTCTTTTTCTTAGGGGCCGTTTGGTTAACTGAATTAGTGGTGCATTGTAATTCTTTTGTAGGGATTGAGAAAATTATGTATTTTATATGAAAATTTACAATATAATGTCAAGTTTTAATGAATTGAAGTTTATATCATAGTTTATTTTGATTGAGTTTAGAATTCAGCCAATTTGACAAAATTTACTTTACAACATTCATTTAAAAACATTATAGGCAAGTCAGCACAGCCCACCGCCGCATACCCTCCAGCCGCCTGCCACTCGTCGTTCGTTGTCTTCCGTCGTTTTCACCGTCTGCTGCCTCCCGCCACAGTCTTCGTCTGTTTGATGCCGCACCTCGCCAGCGTGCGTCGCCTCTCCCTACTGACTATTGCAGGTCGTCGCCGCTCACCGTTGCACATCGTCGCCCGCAACCCCAGCTTGCAGTATGTTACCCACAGTTCGCCGCCCTCCCCTCCACTACTGTCAGCCGCCGCTGCTTGTCGAAGCCCACCGACGCCACCCGCCATTGTCGTCGGTCAACACCATAGGACACCGCCGCCTACTGCCTATCGTCTGCTGCCACCCGCTGATCCAACCTTTTGTTGCGATAGATTGTGTAAAATTTAATTAAATCTAATCAATTGATAATCAACGGCGCCAAAAACTTGATCCGTGTACTAAAAGTAAGTTGTGTAAAATATATATAAGTATAGGCAATTATTAATGGGATTCTTCTCAAGTATACGTATCGTTATCAAGTAATAATGGACTTTCTATTTAAGCCCCAAATATTGATCCTACGGAGAAGGTTTAAATCAGAAATGACAAATTTGCTAGGAAATTCACAAAAAGTCAATTGAAATCACTGTCAAATTGTTGAGATGTAATCAAAATTAAATTTCTAAACTATTATCAAATCAAATATGCAAAATTCAAAACAATAAATACTAATCGATTAACTATGTTTATGTAACGGAGATTATTATGTGAAAAAACATCATTCCCACTATAATGAGACTATAGTAAAATGAGATGAGATATATGTTCATAATATATATTGTGCCAAATAGGAGCAATTCTAATTCTCTACCCTGATACAGTGCATAGAAAATCATTGGCTAATCTCAGTGTTTAGCCCCTATATCTGTGGCTAGGCTAGGAGGATATCAGCTCACACTCTAGATCTCTCACTTCCCTTTACCTGAAGGCTAACTCTCACTTTAGTTTTTAAACACTAAGATTGAAATGAAGATTTAAGTCTGTCACCCTAAAGGTTCTCCAATTCTACACCCAACAAAGAATATTTCCCTATTTATTTACATTTAATTCCATAAACGATGTTCTCCTTCATGGATTCAAATATGATCCTTACTATGTTGTAAAACTCATACTTTCGGATCATATGTTTCACAACACATTTTAACAATTCAATTGGCCAGATCGAAAAGTAAATTAATTGATCATATGTTTCACAACACATTTTAACAATTCAATTGGTCAGATCGAAAAGTAAATTAAGTTTGGAGTTGATCATATGTTTCACAACATATTTTAATAATTCAATTGGCCAGATCAAAATGTAAATTAAGTTTGGAGTTGAAAAATCATCACAAACAATTCAATTAGCCAGATCAAAAAGTAAATTAAGTTCAGAGTTGAAAAATCATCACAATTTATTTTATAATTTAATATTGAAGTTGAAAAATTATCATAATTTATTTTATAATTTAATATTGGCACATTCATATTATCTCTTCATTTCACCATATCTCAGAGTAGGGAGAAAGATAGAGGGAACTACCCAGACTTCATGAGAAAGAAATAGCAAAACACAAATTTCATATATAAAAGAAAGTTCATACAACACTGATAAAAAAATAATATATATCTGAAAACTCTTTCTCAAAGCAAATCCTTTGTAACCTTTTTTTTGAAATGCAAAAAGAAGATATCCTCACTTTTTTTCTTCTCCAACACTCTTACAGAAAGTTTCACACTAAATCTCACCACAAAAACTCTAAACTATGAAAGAAAAATCACTAATTGACTCCAATATGTAAGTGGAATGAAATGATGTGGTGCGAAAAAATGAAAGTAGAGGAGTGAAAAACGTAGAGGAGCGTTGTTTCTGATGAAATTCGACCCCAAATAGAGCCTAAAGTCAGTTCTCCAAGAGGTGCCCCCAAAAACTCTTCAAAAAATCATCCAAATACATCGAACCTTCTAGAAATAGGGTCTACACCACCTTTGGCACCGTCGACGCTGAGTAAAAAATCTCTGTGTTAATTTGTTCTGTGTAGCCGGTGCTGGCCTTGGCGCTGTCGGCGCTAAGCATTTCTTCAAAAACGTCATTTTGACTCCAAATTTTATTTTTTTTGCTTTCTTTTTGCTTTAAGCCCTAAAAATCAATAACCTGCAAGAAAATATCAAAATATCTTCCATTAAAGTACAATATCATTAAAAATAGGTATAAAATATGGGTCTAAAAATGCATATACTTTTGGTGTATCAAAATCACCCAAATCTTACATGTTACTTGTCCTCAAGTAACTCATTTACACATAAAAAAATATGACTTATGATAAAGACCTTAACTCTTAGACTTCCATATTTTAGTTTTCCAAATATAATAGTATAACTTAAGAAAAATTCAAAACAACTTCAGTTAATACTAAAGGTGTAAAAATATTCAATAATTAAGTCTAAGGTTTCTGATCCTCTATTTCTTTCAAAAAAAATTACAATTTCTTATATTAAAGTCAATTAGCAAATTCATATAAAAAAGAACTTCATAAAACTTTATTAATAATTAACATTCAAATAAAAAATTTAGAAAATGTATTCAAGTCTTTTTCCTTAAGTTGATTCAAGAGAAGCCACNAGAAAAATTACAATTTGTTATATTAAAGTCACTTAGCAAATTCATATGAAAAAGAACTTCATAAAATTTTATCAATAATTAAGTTAACATTCAAATAAAAAAATTAGAAAATGTGTTCAAGTCTTTTTCCTTAAGTTGATTCAAGTGAAGCCAATTTTTAATTAGGCATCCGCTCAAGCTTCTCCCCATATTTTTTTTTTCTTTTCAGGATCATTTTTAATCCCCTTTTTCTTTTCTTTCTTTCTTTTCTTCTCTTTATTTTTTTTATGTATGTCAGGATTACTATATTTGGATAGCCTTTAATGATTTTGAACTTCACTATCCTCTTCTTAAAGTTAAAAACTTTTTACATTTCTTCACTTAGCAAATTTATATTAACTTAAAGATTTCGTGAAGTTTAATTCTTTTCTTCTTGCATGAATCTTTTATCNCTATGGGAAATATATATATATATATATATATATATATTTCAACATCTTTAGCATATAATCTATTATAAAGATCATTCTATGCATAATTTTCAGCGTCACAGATTATTCTCATAGACTTCCTACGGGTTATTTTATATTTTTTCTCAATTTTCTCAGTTTTTATATTTAAATCAATTTTTATAACATTATTTATTATATTTTATCTTATCTTGTAAATTATTATTCCACCAATTATTTTTATTTATACAAATTTTTCCTTATCATAAGCTCTTTCTAAATCAATAAAAATCATACGTAAATCCTCCTTACTTTCTTAGTAACTCTCTATCAAACCTCTCAATAAATATATAACTGTCATAATAGACTTGCCAGATATAAATCAAAATTGACTATGAGAAATCATTGTACCACATCTTAATCTATGTTCAATTACACTCTCCCATTATTTTAATATATGACTTATTAACTTATTTCCTCGAAAATTTACACTCTTAAGCACCCCCTTTATTCTTAAAAATGGGACCAAAATACTCTTCCTCCACTCATCGTGCACCTTTTTAATTTTTAAAATAATATTAAAGAGTTTAGTAAGCCAAGAAACTCCTATATACTTCCACACTTCAATTGGGATATCATCAACTTCTTTTTTACTAATACGAAGATAAAAATAAAAAGTTTAATTATTATTAACAATATTAAGATCACTAAGATCGATTTTCTTTTCGAAAATTTCATTGAAAAATTTATCAAAATAACTCTTCTACCTATATTGAATATCTTCATCTAAGAAAAACACTTTTTAATTTTCATCTTTAATACAAATTACTTGAATTAAATCTTTATTTTTCTTTTAACCATGTTTAGCTAGTTTATACATATGATTTTCATCCTTTTTATCATCTATTATAAAGATAACTTAAAACAAAAATCTTCACATCACAAATTGTTCTCTTAAACTCCCCACAAGCCATTATATTTTTCTTAATTCTCTAGGCTTCTACATTTAAACTAATTTTTATAACATAACTTCTTATATTTTATTTTTTTTCATATTATTATTCCACGATCAACTATTTTTATTTATAAAAGCTTTTCATTTTGATTCTTCAAGTACCTCTTTTGTCACTTATTTAATAGTTTTTGTTAATTTATCCCACATAGAATTACCTTCTTTATGATTAAGTTAAATACATTAGAAGCAAAGATAACATAATGAAAATACTCAGAAAAACAAATTATTTATAAAGAGCATAATAAGAAAAAAAGATAAGAAATCTAATAAATTAATCTAAAAAGTTAACTTTACACATAAAAAAAGCCTTACAAATTAATGAGATGTACTCAGATTAGAGAATTTGAGATGGACATCATTGTGATGCAACTAGTAAATCTTTACAATGGATTTTTTAAGAAAAACAAGATGTCAAACAATAGAAGAGATACATCAATACTAATTTTTCGAAACAATGATCTTAAAAATTATGTTCATTATAAAGGAATCAACATTATGAATTCAAAAATGAAGCTATGAGAGCAAAAACTTGACCATATATTTAAAAAAATATGTTAATTTTGAAAAATTAATTTGGTTTCAAGACAAGATCTATATGGAAGTGATTTCTGAGCTAAAATTATTAATGGATGTATAGAAGCAAATAAATTAACTTTATATGGATTTTATGGTACTATTCCTCATAAAAATCGAAAAATGTTTCCAAAGAAAATTTGGCCAAACACAATTTTTGTTTCAATAATCCCAACAATTACACAAATACAAAAGATAAGCACCTATAATTCGAGAGGTAGGAGATCTATCCCAATTTTTACAATTCGAGGGTAAAAAATCTCTCTCAAACACTAGACCTGAGACTCACAACTCAATCTCATGCATCCTCTAATCTTAACCATAACAAGACTATTTTTACACAACAATAATCATAATAAAAGTCTACATTCCCTTAGGCGTACAAAAGACAAATTTGTCCTTAGGGTAAGCGCACTCGTAACAATACTCCCCCCTTTCCCCAAAAGACACCTAGTCCTCAATGTGGTAAAAATGAGAGTATTCATCCTTCCTTGTAGTTGTCTCTATCTCTTCATTCTTTGTTTCCTTGTCCTTGCAATAGTATCCTGGAGTAAACTTCTCATCAGACTGAAAACATAATCCCTTGCTCGCTTCTCATATATCTTTGTCTCTATAAGGCGCATGAGTGTCGCTCCCAGTCGTGATCCATTATTTGTGTTTCATGCAACCTCGCTCTGGACTTCCACTGTTTGAACTTTTACCATTAACATGTTTGCAGTCGTTCTGTATGACGCTTCACCTGTGCTGCTCCTGTTAGTTTTCTTTATCTGGTTCTTATCTTCCGTCATCTAAGCTAGCTCCATCATCTCCCTCAATGCCTACGGTCTTAGTAGTCGGAGTGCTGCCCGTATATCAGGCTTTAAGCCCTTCATGAAATTTCCCTCCAGTACTACTATAGAAATCCCCTACAGTTGTCCTGACAATAATTCAAATCCCTCCTTATATTTCATAACCGTCTCCACTTGAGTCAAGGTATAAAATTGCTCGTACAGGTCTCCTTCCTGGATAGCTCCGAAGTGTTCTAACAACAATCCATAAATTCATCCTATGAACAAATCGGGAATTTAGCCTCCCTCTACTGAAACCAAGCTAAAGCTTTCCCCTCCAAAAACAATCCTTCAGCCACGAGTTTCTCCTCCCCATCTAATCCATTCATCGTGAAGTATCGCTTCGCCCGGTAAACCCATTCACGTGCATCTTCCCCCTTTAAGATTGACATTTCAGCTTCCTAACT
Organism: Phalaenopsis hybrid cultivar; assembly: GCA_002079205.1. NCBI lineage: Eukaryota > Viridiplantae > Streptophyta > Magnoliopsida > Asparagales > Orchidaceae > Phalaenopsis > Phalaenopsis hybrid cultivar. The sequence goes on along the minus strand of JXCR01100277.1, from coordinate 46,013 downwards.
CTAAATTTTCCACCCCAACTTTCTCCTCCTCTGTTGTTTCCTTCCAAGTATCGAGAGTAAAACTCCCTCCTCGACTGTAGACATATCCCCTCCCTGCAACTCTCTCTTCTTCGTGTTCCTCTAAACTTCTGGCATAATCCTTTTTCCATGTTTTGGCCCAACCACCTCCATCAGAAATCTCTATTCCACCCATAATCGGTGCCCCGAGAGGAGGTTCGTGAGGGTGTATGTCTTCCTCCTCATGTTTCTTATGTTCCTCATGTTCGATCTCTTTTCCTTTCGATCTTGCCACGGATTCTCCGGTCAACTTTTGATTAGGATTTGCAAACTGAACCGCCGATGGGGTCTTGGATTGCATCTTAATAAGCTTCTTTATCATCTTTTGAATTTCTCTCATGCTCGTGAATCGATTCTCCATTTTATTTTTCATGGAAGAAAACCTATCCTATATGGTGGCAAAACTTTCTTCCATTCCCAATCAAATTTGGTTGATTACTTCCTCTAATTTCTTATCCAAATCATCTATTTCCTCAGTTGTCATTATCTCATGTCTTCAGAGCCACTTGATTCTGGGTCTGATCACTAACTTCTAGTATCACAATTAAGGCACACCCGATTCTGTCACAGCAATCCCCGCTCATTCTTATCTGATAGAGTCTATTTCAGGCAGTTCAGTGAGACAAAGATGAGAGTAAGCCAAAATTGGCAAGCCTTCTGTTCACCCCTAAGATCTTGTCCTGACCTTCACCGACCTATTATGATTGCAACTGTATCGCAGGGTTTGTTCACGTTAGTGCGGACCGACGAAAGGCTCCCAACCTGTCATTGCCTTCTTCTGTAAGTGACAAGCCCGTCGTTGCCTAGCAGCGAGCTCGTCATTGCCTTCTCAGCATGCAATGATCGTGGTTGTGTTGCAAAGGAACGAAAACTGTAGCTAAATCTCGACGACGGGGCAAAGGGATGAGAAAGGCGCGAGTTTCGGACGACAAAATCCTGTCGTCGCCTTCCTTGCGCTAAAACTGTGGCCTATTATGGGACAGAGCGTAAATTCCGCGTCTCTGTAGGTCGCTTGCCAGTCGTTGCCTTCCCAGATAACTCTTATCGTGAATGTATCGGGTAGTCAATGCGAGAGGAAGCGAAGTCGGAGCAGGAGGCAGAGAAAGATGGGAGTTTAGGGTCTCCGTGGACTGCTTCCATGCAATGCCTTCTTTGGTAGCTTTGATCGCAACTGTATCGGTTGAAGAAGCGAGAAGAAGAGAAGTCGCGGGCTCGGTAAGCTGCAATCCCTTACGTGAAGATGTTGGCTCTCGCTCGGTAGGCTGAAATCCTCGTTGGCAGGCAGCGAGTTCGATCGATTCTCTCTCTTTTTTTCTGATTTGATTCCCAGAATCTTGAGCTCTAATGCCAATTTGGAACGATTCGTTGTCAAAATGAACACGTATTTCCAAAAAAAATTAGGGCAAACACAAATTTTATTTCAATAATCAAAGCAACTCACACAAATATAAAAGATAAACACCTACAATTTGAGAAGTAGGCGATCTCTCCCAATTCCTACAATTCGAGAGGTAGGAAATCTCTCTCAAACCCTAAACCTAAGACTCACAACTCAATCTCATGCATCTCGTAACCCTAACCATAACAAGGCTATTTATACCTANAGCCGCAGGTCCAGACAATGTCACAGAAGGACGGGCCAGCGGTGGCTCGGAGACCACGGCTCCTTTAACTAGCGCTTCCTTCCTAGCCGCCCACGCATTCCCAGCAGAAGAAGTTNCAAATCAGACTGAAATTCAAAAGTATTTGCATCCTTAATTTCAGGATACGGAGAGGATATCACCCTCGCCTGCTGCAGAAAACCATCAGAATGAAGACCTCCTAACTTCCCCTCCTTCACACCAGAATACGAGGAAATCCTTACCAAATTCCCTTCCTCGTCATTCCAGATCGGAAGACTGTCCACAGTCCATCGATCCAAGTTCTCCACATTCTGGAATCTGATCATCTCCACATCTGTAGGCTTCGATTGCCACCTTCCCGACGAAACCTTCTCAATCGCGCTAGCCTGTGCAAATCTAGATGCAGCCGCAGGTCCAGACAATGTCACAGAAGGACGGGCCAGCGGTGGCTCGGAGACCACGGCTCCTTTAACTAGTGCTTCCTTCCTAGCCGCCCACGCATTCCCAGCAGAAGAAGTCGATACCCCTGCAGATGGGGAGAGATGGTGTGCCACAACCGGACTGGAACCCGGTCGCTTGGAATCCGATATTGCGACAGTCTGAGATACAACGACTGGTTGAGTGCGAGTGGATTCCGCTGCAACAGCTGATGGGCGTCGAGGAGCGGAGGAGGAATCAAAGGGCTTGCGCTCGTCCTCGTCAAAGTGGCGGCCAATAAATGATGGAGAAGATAGAAAAGCCGGACCTCCCTCGTCAAGGACACGGGGAAGCCCGCCGGAAGAGCCAGGGCGTGGGCGCTGGTGGTCGGCGCGTGCCCCAGTAGCAGCGCCGGCGGTGTTAGGGGCGGCAATCCTGGCGCTGGGACGATCTTGAGGCCTTGATGAGCTGCACGAGATCAAGACGGGACGGAAAACATTAANCCGCCGGAAGAGCCAGGGCGTGGGCGCTGGTGGTCGGCGCGTGCCCCAGTAGCAGCGCCGGCGGTGTTAGGGACGGCAATCCTGGCGCTGGGACGATCTTGAGGCCTTGATGAGCTGCACCAGATCAAGACGGGACGGAAAACATTAGGGTTTCGTAAACGGAGGACAAGCGTTGATAAGACTTACATGCCCGGAGCGGAAGGAAGTAAGAGCTCGGAGGGAATTGAACCGCCATGGAAATCCTTAAGCGTCATAGTCATGGATCCGGCGGAAAATTTCTTCTTGGACATCTTGCTGTTCGCGATGTCCGCGAAGCGGCGAAGGAGAAGTCGGTTGAACGATGATCGGCGGAGGTGGGAGGTTCTTCTTTTCGGCCCGGGAATCGATTAGCTAAATACGAAGAACACCCCGGAACCCGGATATCAGAAGTATTATGGCATTGAGCGCCACCACTGTGATTATAACAAAAAAAAAATCAAAAAATAAAAAAAATAAAAAACCGATAATTAGATACTGATCATTCATGTTGATATTTAAATTAATCATCNACGAAGAACACCCCGGAACCCGGATATCAGAAGTATTATGGCATTGAGCGCCACCACTGTGATTATAACAAATCAAAAAATCAAAAAATAAAAAAATAAAAAACCGATAATTAGATACTGATCATTCATGTTGATATTTAAATTAATCATATCGTAATGTTTTGTACCACCGAATCGGTATATCTGCACGTCATAGTTGAATTATTCAGAATTTTAGATTGAAATTATAGATTAAAATTTTATTATAAATTTTATATTTGGAAAATAGATGAAAAAAAGTGATTGATTTGTAAATGATAAATTTCGGTTGTTCGGCATGAAAATGAGCCTATGAAAAAATCTAAAAACGATCAAATTCATTGAATTTTATCAATCATAAGCTAAGCTTAAAGTGAAATCAAACTTATTAAAAGAAATTAATTAATTAAAATAAATCTAATCAAATTGTTTTTTTTTTCTTACTTCTGAATTTGTTTGTATTTTATTTGGAGTTAAATTGAAAAAAAAAATTGAGGATGCTAAGGATTAGAGAGACAAAACTTTTGTTGATTAAAAAAAAATTACTTTTGTTTATTTGTCATTCAATCGAATCAAATGAAATCCAATAATATATCAAAACGGACATTTGAACTTACCTAAATCTAATATTTTGAAAAGGANGATCCGGCGGAAAATTTCTTCTTGGACATCTTGCTGTTCGCGATGTCCGCGAAGCGGCGAAGGAGAAGAGTCTGTTGAACGATGATCGGCGGAGCTGGGAGGTTCTTCTTTTCGGCCCGGGAATCGATTAGCTAAATACGAAGAACCCCCCAGATATCAGAAGTATTATGGCATTGAGCGCCACCAATGTGATTATAACAAAAAAAAATCAAAAAAAATCAAAAAATTAAAAAATCAAAAAATCAAAAAATCAAAAAAATAAAAAACCGATAATTAGATACTGATCATTCATATTGATATATAAATTAATCATCTCGAAATGTTTTGTACCTCCGAATCGATATATCTGCACGTATCATGGTTAAATTATTCAGAACTTTAGATTGAAATTATAGATTAAATTTTTATTATAAATTTTGATATTTGAAAAATAGATGAAAAAAAGTGATTGATTTGTAAATGATAAATTTCGGTTGTTCAGCATGGAAATGAGCCTATGAAAAAAATGTAAAAACGATAAAATCATTGAATTTTATCTACCATTAGCTAAGTTTAAAATGAAATCAAACTTATTAAAATAAATAAATAAAAATAAATCTAATTAAATTGTTTAGTTCTGAATTTGTTTGTATTTTATTTGGAGTTATATTGAAAAATTTTTTGGGGATGTGAAAGATTAGAGAGACAAAACTTTTGTTGATTAAAAAAAATTACTTTTATTTGTTTGTCATTTAATTGAACCAAATCAAATCCATTAATATGTTAAAACGGACATTTGAACTTACCTAAATCTAATCTTTTGAAAAGAATTAGATTTGTCTCGTCAAGAAAGCAAAACTATTGCGGGGGGAGCGATTGTTGGGGTGATTATTGGGGTGATGCGTGGAGGACCTAAGTAACAGATGATTTCCACCTAGATTCGGGATCTTACCTGCATTTTTCGGATTTTCTCTATTCGTTTTCGTTGATGGCTTCTCCTAATCGAGTGACTATGCCTTCGTATAGGGATATTGTTTTAGGTAACGCTAAGGAGTCATTGAATGTGTTATTTCCTACTTCATTCAAGGATCTTCTTAAGGAAAGTGATTCAAATGAGCTTCTCAAAAAAACATCACGAAAAAAATGTTAAACCAGCGATTATACTTCAAGCGCAAGACACTTCTCGTTTTATTGAACCGATGAAATTTACTCTGGTTGGTAATTTTTTCTTTTGCTCATCCTGGTCTAGAGGTTATTCGCAAGTTTTTTTCTGAGTTAAAACTTGTTGGTAAATGGAGCTTAGGACTAATTGATGGGCGTAATTTGATGATCAAATTACAAAAGAAGAAGATTATACTTCCTTGTTTTCGAGGGAATTTCTTTCGATCGATAGAAGTTATATGAAATTTTTTAAATGGACACCGGCTTTCAATCCATCAGAAGAGCTTCCCATTATTCCGGTTTGGATTAGGTTTCCAGGGTTTAAACTGCATTTATTCAGTACTCACATTTTGTGTTCGTTAGGCTCTATTTTTGGTCTTCCTTTAAAGATGGACAGTGCTACTCTTCACTGTACCAGGCCATCAATGGCCCGAATTCTAGTGGAAAGAGATATCACTGCTCATTTCCCAGACTTTGTTTGGATAGGAGAAGAAAATTCTGGATATTGGCAATCTGCTGAGTTAGAATTTCTGCCAAATTATTGTACTAAATGCAAAATGTTTGGTCATAATCTTACTTCTTGTTTTATTGTGCATCCTGAATTAAAGTTAAACAAGAAACACGGGGATGATGAGATCAAGAAAGGTCCCCTAGTGATACGTCCAAGCTTCATATCAAAGATAATTCTGACGAACAAAATCTGGCTCAGGATTTGGATCTTATTAATCCTCCTTGCAATAATTCCAATCCACTTTTTGTTGAGGAAACGTATAACACAATTCCTGCTGGTAATCAGATAAATTTTGTTCCTACACAGGTTCTTGATATTGGTAAGAAAGGACAATCTTCTGTGGTTGCTAATGAGGATTTACTTCTTGGGAACCTATAAAGAGATGTTTCTAAGGATTCAATTATTGATGAATTTTTTATGTCAACTAGGTTGGAACTTGAGGAAGATTGGTTAATTCATAGATCTTCCATGAAAAGGAAACTAAAAGGATACATGGAGCTTATACAATTGTGAAAGGATGCTGATGATGAAGTTTTGTCCTCTAGGCTTACTAGAGGGAAAGTTATACTGGATGATGTTTAATACTCTTATATGAAATATTAGAGGCATAGCTAAATCTTGTGCCTCTTTAAGAGTAAAGCGTTGGATTCGTACTTATAAGTTACAAATTTTTGGTATCTTAGAGTCATTGGTTGATGCTAAGAACAATGCTAAATTTATGAGAAAATTTGGGTCCTTTAAATCGTTGGCCAATCTTAATAAAAAGATTTGGATTTTCTTGAAGGATTTTCTGAAAATTGATATTCTTATAAATCATAACTAGATGATTCATGTTCGTTTTCATATTAACAATGATTCTTTTCTTCTCACTGTTGTTTATGTTGGTTGTTCCAAACAAGCTAGGAGAGAGCTTTGGAATTTGTTTCTTACCTATAATTCGAACAATGAACCTTGAATTATGGGAGGCGCTTTAATATGATTTTTATCATTGGTGAAAAGAAAGGTGGTATGGCATCTAATCTTAATTTGATTTCTCTTTTTAATAATGTTATATTGGATGTTGGTTTATTTGATATTGGTTTTAAAGGAAATCCTTTTACTTGGCATAGAGGCAATACTTTTGAGAGACTTGACAGATTTTTGGCTAATGCTACTTGTGCTAATATTGTGGTTCATTATGAGGTTCTGCATTTAACTATTACTGCTTCTGATCATGCCTCTATTCTTCTCAAAACCAAAGATGTTCTAAACAGTAATCCTTATCAATTACATTTTTTTTAATATGTGGATGATGCATTATAATTATATGTCATTTCTTAAAAATAGCTGGATTAGTTCTTTGGAAGGCAATTCGGGGTACATGCTTTGGAGGCTTCAAAAGAATTTGGCCAAACATCTCAAAATGTGGAACTGGGAAGTGTTTGGAAAGATTAACAAAGTTATTGAGGATTTGGAGAGCAATGTTAGAGCTCTTGAAGTGGATTATAAAGCTGCTCATATTAATTTTGTTGATAGTGACCGAAATTCTGCTTTCTTTCATGTGTGTATTAAATCTCAAAGAAGGAACAATATGATTGCGAGAATTCATTCAAGTGATGGTAGGCTTTTAACTAATCATCATGACATTGCTGAGGATGGTATTAAAAAATATCTTTAATGTTTTTAGTAGTGATGGAAGTTCTTTATCCAAGATTATTTTGGATATGTATAACTCCTCTACCTTATTTAATGATATGAATCTAACTGACATTCCAAGCGCCGTAGAGATTAAGGAAACACTTGATAGTATGGTTGATATGAAAGCTACAGGACCGGATGGTTTTACAGTTGAGTTCTATAAGAAGGGTTGGGAGATTATTAAAGGTGATCTTATTATGGTCATTCAGGACTTCTTCAAAGGTGTGGATCTACCTAAATACTTCAAATCGTCTAATATTGTGTCAATTCCTAAGATAAGAAATGCTTCTTCATGGGATGCTTTTTGGTCAATCAATTTGACTATAGTGGTTTCTAAAATTATCTCTAAAATAATGATGAAAAGGCTTCATCCTTTCTTAAAGGATATTATCTCCTCCAATCAATCTGCTTTTATTACAGATAAGAATATTTGTGATAATGCGCTCACTGAGCAAAAACTTTTTATTGATTTTGATAAGAATTGTAGAGGAGGTAATTTGATCTACAAATTAGTGTCGACACTGTTTTTTGTTGGAGAGAGTGCCCGTAAGCAGCTGTCGGTCACTGAAATCAAAATCCCGTCACCTGCTTCGGAAGGACGTTTTAATTTACATATATATTTAGTTTTAGAAAAATATGAAATCAAACTGACCCCATATTTGTCATAGTTTAAATGAAAGAGCATTGTACCTCAAATCTTGTCTCTATCCTGAAGGATAAACACAAGACTTGAGGATGATGCTCGATCAAATAAACTAAGGAATATATGACATCTGTTTGGTCTGCGAAACCATTATATTTGCCGACAAGTTCCCCTATTTAATATAAAGAATTAAATAGGGTTTATATTAAGCTGGGTTCAGACATGCTTTCTATAAGGGCAAGCCCCTATAGTTAATTACATCTTAAATGACCAAAGTTACTTAAGAAGACTCTCGATAAAAAATCAGGAAATATTATCTTCAAGGAGTTTCAAAGGTAAGGCTTTTTAATGAGATCGAACGTAGAGGTGTGAAAGGGGATTGGTTCAAATTTGTAACATTTTGTTATAGAGTCCAAAGGAGGAAGAACTAGGAGATGTCATAGATCCAGAGGGGAACCTCGGTGCTTCCCAAGCTATCATAATGTTTGGCTTCAACATGGATCCAGAGGAGAACCTCAGTGACTTCCCAAGCTATCCTAATGTTTGGCTTCGGTTTTAAGGAGAAATATTTAGGTGTTTTATCCTGCCAATTTTATTAGTTAGGGCTTACATTCGTGTGAGACTATCACATAAATAGCCTGGAAGATGTGAAGGTTTAGGTCATGACAAACAACAACCTTGGATTCCTAAGACAAGTTAGGGCTTATATTGTATAACAGGGCTATACAAAAGGCCTAAATATAAGATGAGGATTTACATTGCAAAAGCAAGAAACCTCAAAGTCCTATGGCTTTGTTGTTTAAGTTTAAGGAAGGAAAATTGGTTTAGCTGGGGAAGACAGGTTTTGCTGTTGAAGATGGTCGTGTGCCCATCATGCTAGCTCCAAGCTCCTTGCCGTGACGAGTTTGAGTTTTCTAGTGTGTTAAGTTATAATGTCAAATCAGGTGGCCCTATGGTTTTAGTTCTTTAAATTTTACGGGGGCATGTTAAAGTTGATTAGAGCGACACCGATTAGGATCCTACGGTTCCCTCGTTCTGACACAACTATTTTCTATTGGATTCACTTAGTCCAAATGAATTTACTAAACTCAACTTAATGAGTTCCATAATTTCATTTAGACCGTGGGAAGNCGTGGGAAGCCTCGTTAGCAACCGTAGGTTACCTCCTCTGAGGGATTCCCGATTATCCGATAGAGAGATCTTAATTTAGTTGCAATCGTAGTTTTGTGTGATGTTTGTGATTAAATTTTGAGTTGTTTTATATTTTGAATGTTGTGGGGGTGAATTTTATCTTGGTTGATTTTAGTTTTAGTTTTGATTTTGATTTTGGTTTTGTGGCTATCCTAATAGTTTTAGTTTTCATGCAGGGTGGCATCGTTGTTTAGCATGCAAGTTTGTAGGTATAAATGTACAGTATGAAAGTACAAGAAAGACAACACTGAAAACTTTAAAAGCGTACCTGATAAGTCTTCTCGTTCCACCACCTGAAACTCAAAAGGCATGTTAAAACAGTTTATATGAAACAAGGAAGTAAAAATTTGACGACCTATCTAACCCTATGTCATATCTTGATGGTCCTTAAGAGTTTAATTAAGGATAATTTTGTCAAGCAAAACATATTAAGTTTAGTAGATCTCCGAGGTATCCAACATTTTTAATTAAGGATGATTTGTCAAGCAAAATATATTAAGTTTAGTAGATCTCTGAGGTATCCAACAGATCTAGAGAAAGAAGCAGATCTGTGCTACTCTCTCGCTGCCCGCTAGAAAATCTGGAGTTCTTTTAAACTTATTATGTTGCTTAATAATTCATCCTGTAAATACCCTAATGCTCAATGAACATTTATGTGTCAATCATCCCTAAGAATAGGGTAATTATCGTATGTAATTTAATTTTGAAGATTATGTGGGTGAAGACCCTTAAAGAGGCAAGTTAGTGTTATTGGAACACTTAGCCAAAATTTGACTTGGGCTTGTAATGTTTGAAAGTTGTTCTAATTTTAATTAAGTTTGTTTTTCTAATGAGGATCAGCCTTGATTTAGCCTAAATCACTACTAAGCCCTTAAGACCTAAGTGAGTATCTTAATTAATTTTGAAAGGGTTAAGCTTTAGGTGGTCATGATTCATGATTTGAATTTCATTTAAAAATCAAAATAGGGTATTAAATTGAATAATTATTGACTTCAAAAGTCATACCCCTAAGTCCTAGGTTTATTTTATTTTAATAAACTTCCAAATTCTAATAATTTTTAGAAATTTATTAAATTATCTTTTCAATTAAGAAAGTGAGGTTGGTTTCTACCAATTAACCCCTTGTGTTTCAAACATCCAAATTAAGATCAGAGGTTACCTATTTCCCTCCTTGAATTAAGCTTAAATGTTAATTAAGGCTAAATTTCCAAAATTACACATTTGCCCTAAGGCTCTAACACTTCATAATTTGTCAAATTTAATTCAAATGACTTTAAAAATTTTATCCTACCTCATTCATGGGTAAATTAAGACATCAGAGGAAAAAATATGATTTTTAAAATTTAATTTAATTTATATAACTATTTTTATGCAAAAATAGGATTTTTCAAAGAAAATTCTTAACTTGACCAAGTTAAATCCTAATCCCTTGAAAATTTTACTGGAGGTAGACTTAGACCAGAGAAGCCTTTGGACCAAATTTCAAGATTTTTTGAATTTTATTTGAATTTTAAGAATTATTTTACATTTTAGAGTATTTATTAAATATAAAATCTTTTAAATGGGGAAAATTAAGTTTTGTATTTTTGAAAAATCTTCCCAAGGTCAAAGAAATTAGAGGAGAAAACTTTATATTTTTTTGAGTTTTATTTGATTTATTGGAGTTATTTTTAGTGAAAACTCATTTTTAGCCTTTAAAAATTATTTTTTTAGCTTTGAAATTCAGTTTCTTTATTTAGAAAATCAGGAAAAATATTCTAATTGTTCCTAAGTGCTTAGGAAGTAATTTGGAATATTTTCATGATTTTTATTATTTTTGTGATTTTTAGGGATTTTTTAGTTATTTAAATATTTAAAATACACTAAAAATCAAGTTTTTATTTTAAATATTAATTTATTTTTAGAAAATATCCCTGATCACAGAGAACTAAAAAAACCAAGCTTTATAATTTTTTAAGTTATATTTTAATAATTAAAAATCATTTTAATGCCAAAAATGTTAATTAATTTGAAAAATTAATTTAAGTTATCAAATGAACTTAAAATGTTTTAAAACTTTTATGGTAAGTTCTCTGGATCTTAAAATATAGTGGAGATAAAAAATCAAGTCATTTTGTTGTTTTTATTTTTTAAAATTAATTATTTTAGTGATTTAGGGTTTGTGAAGATTAAGTTTATTTTGAATGACTTGACTCATGAGAAATTTTTCTAAAGGTTCTTTGGTCATCATAAACCTTAAAAAATTTTCTTGGATTTTTTTAAGCAACATGCTAATTTTCATGATTATTTTAAGCAAATAATGCATATAAACTTCAAAAATATGATTCTCTGTCTAGGGACCTCCTCTGACTTTGGAAAAATCAAGAAATGTTCCCTAAGATAGGGACAACAACATGCTAAAATTTCAAGCCATAGTGTGATTACTACATGCATGGAGAATCAAAACATCACAATCAGTGTTTAATTAATTAAAAATAAAATATGCATCACATGGACTTAAAATTATTTCCATATTATTCTCCTTAGTTCGTTGAGCAAGAAAATATTTTTATTTTATTTTTGTGATTTTTCTACACCAAGATATGAATTTTTTAAGTTAGGAATCATTTTCTGAATTAATTAAATCCCTATTTATCTATTTAAACATGCGGCGCCACCTCAACCTACGGCGGCTCCGAAGCTCCACGCGTTGCGCTCCCATTCGACGCCGCTGTCCACCTCAGTGCTGACTCAGCCCGTAATTTATGTTCCGAAGCGCTGTTCGGCTTGATCTCAAATGTCCATCCGATAAACGCGCGATCAAACGACGCTAAGTCATCGTCCCCGATAGCCTAAACCGAGAACCGTCCATCTTCTAGCCTTAAGATCTCTCTCATTTCTTATCTAAATTAGATGAATTTTTTTTAAATGCTCGTCTAGACTAGAGGAACATATACATACGGTTATGATGCCATGAAATCAATTAAGAACAAATGGAGAGTTCAAATAGGCTCGGGAATAAGAGAAGTTTTATACCTTGGCCCGTAGAAGTGAAGATTCAATCAGAGGGTCTTGGCACATTCGTTGGTATCCAAAGAGGCTAGGGATTGAGCCTCTAGTCTTGGTGTAAAGCCTAGGTATGATTTTGATCAAGACCGATTTTGGGTGTTGGTCTGGAGCTATTGTAGAGGCTATTTCAGAGGGTAATTTGATGGGGCTTTATCTTCTCTTACTGTTGTCAAGGTGTGGGCACAAGCAGTTGAAGTTTGGTGGAGTTTTCAGGGATGTTCTGTTTCTGCCCTAATTTTCAAGCTCAAAATTATGGTTACACAGGGGGAATCAAGGCAATGAAGTAATTGGAATGGGTTGTGGAGGTCTCAAAGAAGCTCTGTGAGTGATTTGGGAAGCTCTCTCTGAGAAAATTTTTAGCACACCTCCCATGGTCGTGGAGGTGAGTTTTTATAAAAATGGCCATGAGGTGGCTCTCAGGGCAAATGTTTAGGTGCATTGTGGTGCTTAGGTGGAGGGCAGAGGAGCTCTACAATTTGATTTGGCTGAGCTGGCCTCTAGGTTTGTGTCGACGCTATTTTTGGTTGGAGTTGCCCGTAAGAAGCTGTCGGTCACTGGAATTGAAATCCTGTCGCCTACTTCGGAAGGAAGTTGAAGTTTAGAAAAGTATGAAATCAAACTGACCCCATTTTTTTCATAGTTTAAATGAAAGAGCGCTTTACCTCAAACCCTGTATCTATCTCGAAGGATGAGGATTAGTGCCTAATCAAAAATTGGTTATACATTTGATCTTTTTAAAGTATATGACTTGATAAAATCTTAAGCTTATAAATATATAATAGTAAGTAAAATTATTTTTAATAAAAATTTTTAAGTAGAGAAAATAAAAGAACTAAAATCTAAAATTATACAATATATTTTAATTAGATAGAAACTCATAGTTTCATAGTTATAAACATTAAAAATTTTCAAACTTTAACTTGGTCCCATTTCCTAATATTTTTTCTAAATTGGACTACTATATTTCTAAATCTAAATTTTAGTAACTTCTAAAGAAACTCAGATACATATCATACATATTTGAGTTTTAAAGATTGAAGTGTCACTTGAGGATAAGTAACATTTTAAGTTTGGGGGAATTTGATACACCTAAAATATAGTGTTTTTAGACACATTTTTATACCTATTTTTGAGATATTGCACTTTAATGGAAAGTATTTTTGTGTTTTTCTTGTAGATACAAGTAAAAATGGAAAAAATGCTTAAAGGAGTGAAAGGATCAAATTTGGAGCAAAAAGGTGAAAAATTGTGCAGAAGAGTTTTGGCACCTAAGCGCTAGTTAAACAGAGAAGGTCGTGCCTAAGCACTGAGACCCCGCGCTTAAGCATCAGTGGCAGTTACTAGATGAGTAAAATCGGTTTTCATGAATTTCGAAGAGGTTTTTGGGCACCTATTGGCTTAATAGGTGGTTATAACCACCATGGATGAAAATTATCATGAAAGGATGTGTCTCTTGGGAAAATACATCAAATCAAGACACATTTTGAAGAGATCCCAAGGAACCTCTTGGAAAACTATAAAAGAAAGAATAAAGGACTTAGAAAAGAGTCATAAAAAGGCCCGAAAAAGTGTGAGTCCTGTAAATATTGGCAAGTTTTGAAAGTTCTTCTCTGGTGAGTTAGTTTGGAGAGATTTTCAGGAACCACTTTTTATTTACTTAATTTTTTTTGTTATCTCATTTTGAGTGATTGTAAAAGAGAAGAGATTCAAAGGAACTTCAAGAGTTTGGTGGAGGACTTGAGATAAGTTTTTATCTTTTTGTTTTAGACTACTTTTGGTTTTAATCGAGAACTGTTGTTGGTTTGACATTGATTTCTTCTTTTAAACTAAACTGTGATTTTGTTTTCTCCATGGATTCTGATTAGTTTTCTTTATCTTTCTTCTTAATATGATAAATAATTAAGTTTTGGATGGAAGTTGTGGAGTGTATTGATCTTTAATGTTGGAAGAAGTTGTGATGAATTAAATTCATGCACTTCATTAACTTCTTGATTTGGTCAATCCAGATGTTAAAATTTGTTGTGAGAACATGTAAGAACCGGGCCGGTATTGTCTTAGTCAATAATTGGAAAAAGTAACATGAGGTTGTATGAATGAGAATGTAGTTCATATGATTGAGTGCAAATAAATAGGGAAATATTCATTGATGGATTTAGAGTTAGAGGACTTTAAAGTGACAGGTTAAAGCCCCAACTTGGTTTATTATTTTAGGTTCTGATACGAGAATGTTAGACCCCAGGTGGAGGGAATCAAGGGAACTCTAGAGTGAGAGCTAGCATCTTCCCTATCTAGCCGGTCTTCAGAACTATTCAAACTTTAAATTAGCCAATGTTCTTTATAGCATCTATAGTAAGGGTAAAGAATATTATTGCTCTTATTTGGCACAACAAAATGTACATACTTCCACAACATAATTCTTATACTTATTGCTGATCATGATAAGAAGAAAATTATTTTCATATTAAGTACTTTTTCTTATACAAAAAACTTTAGTTATCTTGTTAAGTTGTTACTGTTTTGTTAAAATATCAAAAATACCAAAAATATTCAAATTTTAAATTTCTGTAAAAATTATTTTTAGTTTAAGTAATTATCTTTTTAAAAATAGAAAAACTTTCTAAAATGTGCATATTGCATAATCTTCCCTATGAGTTCGATATTCAGGTCTTAATCAAAAAGTCCTATATTACTTGATAACGATACATATGTAGATTCTTATAAATATATCCCAATATAAATATAGTGTGCATAAAGAACATTGTGTAGTATCCCAATATAAATATATATAAATTAAAATTTTAAATTCTTATTTTTCTTTAGGATCAAGTTTTTGGTTTTGTTGCAAAATAAGAAAATATAAGTGAAAAATGCCATCTGAACTATTGTTATAATGTGCATAAGCATTAAGAACAGGGATCACTAGCCAAACTCAAACCCAACTTCTAGCGCCGTTTTGACCTAAATTGAACCCATGCACCAAAATTGACTTAGCCATGCCTAAGCCACCAAATTAATGACACCACAACCACCAAATACACTTTATGGACCGGGCTAAGCCAACCTAAACCAACCAAGATAAGTTATGGACCAGTGGTCCCTTAATTTAAGGGATTTCACCCCATATTTGACCTAAAATCAAATATCTTGGCGATCATCACTTACCCTTAAGAGTTAACCATCATTAGCAACACCCTGGTCTCCCTGAGCCAAGAAGTGACCATACTCTGGCCAAACACCACCTTAGCCGTCGGAAATAGCCAGCCCAAAGGTACCCCCATTGGCCAAAACCTAAAATTAAACCCCCTTGACTTAGCTCACCCTAATTGGATGCTTGAGCCTTTCTTCCCTCCACCTCAGCAAGCTTTAGCACCCAACTTCCCCTGAGCTTCACCAGGTAGCCATGGATTTAAATGGAGCTCTTCATGATTAAAAAAGAGAGTGCTTGGAACCTTAAGGAAACTCTGCTAAAATCTCACCAGAGCTTCTCTATATCATCCTAAGTGCAATCCCCTTGCTCTCAGCCATAGATAGCCACCCTTAGAGCCAATTTCTTCACTAAAATTTGCCCTAAATCTAGGACAGATCTCTCCACTCCACCACAGTGCACCAAACTTCAATTAATTGTGCACACACCATAGTGACAGAGGCTGATTCCCCACAAAAGCCCCCTTTGAAATAGCCTCTAGCATAGCTCTAGACCAACACCTGAAATCCACCTTAGTTGAAACCATACATAAACAATTCACTAGGGCTTAATACTTCATCCAGAGGTTCATTGGTTTCAATCAAAGCTTCCACAACCATCTGATTGAGGCCTCCCCTCTCAGACAAAGGTATTGTATCCCAACCCTAATCTGAGCTTATTTTGATTCTCCATTTGTAATAGCTCAATTTCAAACTTGATTAATCATATAGATGTGGTTGTCTTAGTAGATGAAGGTTTAAAAACAAACCTCATGCGATTTTGTTGAGTCTAGACCAAGATCTTAAGGTTTTAGTGTTAACGTCTTATGGGTTAAGTCACTTGGGGACGATAACGGAGAGTCGTCTGATTGCATGCTTATTTCATCAACGGAGGAGATCAAGCCGGACCAACTCTTGGTGCGAAAAGGCGGGCTGACGAGGTGGCTACGTTGTTGGATGCGTTGAATGGCAGAGCACCACTTGGAGACTTTGGAGCGGATGAGGATGAGTCAGCGCTGCGTGGATAAGTAGAAAAATATGGAATATGTGATTTATTTTAAATGCCTAAACTTGAAAAATCCATATCTTTCTCTAGAAAAATCATAAAAAAAATACCCACTTGCTCGTGAATAGAGGAGAATAATGTGGACTAAAAATGAAAATTATTTTCATATTTCCTGAGTTTTAATGAATTAAATACCCTCTGTGGTATTTCAATTCTCCATGACTAAATATTGCTCACTATGAAATTTTGAGGGTTCATTCCTCATGACAGATGCTATGTCTTTTGATTTTTCCAAGTTCAGAGGACATCTCTATGCTTCTAGCCCTAATTTTCAAGCTAAGGTGACCATTTTGCCTATTTTAATTATATAAATCAAAATATCATTTGAAAAATTATGGGAATAATTTTAGTAGGTTTTCTATGGTCAGAAAAGTCTAGAAAAAATTTCATGATATCTTGAATTATCTTGTAAATTTTTATATTTAATTAAATAAAATATCTAGTGTTAATTTTTGTAAATTATACTTATCAAAAATTGATAAAATCAAACCCACATTGTTCATAAAAATCATGTTTATCCACAGTATTAATTTAAAAATTATTTGATTAAGTTCAAGTATTAAAGTTGATTTTCTAATGAACCTTTTATTTTGGAAAAAAAATTATATTAAATTAAATACACTTGGGAAAAATATGAAAAGTGATTTTCTGAGTTCCTTGTGATCAGTGGAACTTAGGAAAAATAAAAAAACATTTTTTAGAAAATACTTAAATTTTTAGCCTTATTTTGAATTTTAAAAATGATTAAAAATAATTAAAACTCTCAAAAATATCAAAACATTTCAAAATATGCCCAATTGTCCTCTAATCACTTAGGACTCATTAAAATATTTTTCCTAATTTTCCTAAGTTAAAAATAAATTTTAAAAGGCATAACAGTGGATTTTCCTTATTCTCCTATTAAAATAATTATAATAATTTTATTCAAAAAATCATGAAATTTTGTCTAAGTTCTTCTCTGACCTAGGGAAATCTCTACTAATTTTCTCATAAATAAAAACTTTACTTTGGAAAGTTAAATAAATCAATTTTAAATATTCCTATTTTCTAAGCTTAAATAAATATTAAAATTAAATTAAATTTTGAGAAGTCTGCATATTCTCCTCTGATATTATATTTACCTCAAGGAT
Source organism: Phalaenopsis hybrid cultivar (assembly GCA_002079205.1). NCBI lineage: Eukaryota > Viridiplantae > Streptophyta > Magnoliopsida > Asparagales > Orchidaceae > Phalaenopsis > Phalaenopsis hybrid cultivar. The sequence goes on along the minus strand of JXCR01100277.1, from coordinate 28,617 downwards.
ATGACACTCTAAATTTTGAGAAGTCATTTGAGTTGTGTTTAGTGAGTTATAAGGTGAAGTGCCTCTAAGGTGAAATAATCATTTTAGAGTTTGGTGCCTTAATCAAAATTTACGATTAACCAAGGGAAAAAGGATAATTTTGATCTTAATAAACATGTTTAGATGATTGAAATGTAATGGGGTTAAAAGGTAGAAACTCACTCACCACCCTTACACAACATCAACTAAACCATAATCCTCCTAATATTCATGACTTAGAAATCAATTAAGATCAGACGATTCTTAAGTAATGGGCTTAAGTTGGAAAAATGATAATTTAGTTCTCTTAGGCCCAAAGTTGAGGATGATTTGACTATTCAATAAGAATGCACATCATTTAAATTAAAATTTCGATGCTCACCATTTCACCTATCATGATTGTCAAAGGCTTAGTAGTGATCTAGGCTCGATGTCTAAACTCAATTGATTAGATTTAGAAGATAGTATAATTGGTGATTAACATATTTAAACACTACAAGCCCGACCTCAATTGTGGGCACCACAACCTTTAAATGACCTAAACTTGTCTTAGGGGCACCCACTCACATAAACTTTAAAAGAAATATCAATTGATTAATTGGGTATCCTATCCTTAGGATAATTAAATTGTCAGGTTTCAGTGAGCAACAGGGTAGTCACACTTCAACCTCACATGATTAATGGAAAAATATGATAAGTTCAAAATGAACTTGGTATATTTTAAGAGATCTTCAAAGTGATCTAGGTTCATGCCCCGAGCACTTTGAAATCTATTGGTTCTGAAGGGCAAATTGAACTTGCCATATTTTAGTTCTAAAAGCATCTAATAGGATCTTCTGAGATTCAATAAAATCATAACTTGGGGTTTGGTAGCTAAACCTTTGTCTACACTTACAACTTAAATTCCCTATAAATTTATATGCATATCTTACAAGTACTGACCTTTCAGGTGGTGGAACGAGAAGAATCGGCAGGTACGCTTTTAAATTAATGCATTTACCTTTCTATATTTCTTGTCTTGAGCTTGCATAATAAACAACGATGTCGCCCTTCATGAAAACCAAAACGGCTAGGATAGCTATGCAACCAAAACCCAAAACTAAAATTAAGCAAGATAAAACTCACCACCACAACATCCAAAATATAAGACAACTCAAATTTTAATCACAAACATCACAAAATAATAATTGTAACTAAATTAAGATGTCTATATGGGAAGATTGGGAATCCCTCAGAGGAGGTAACCTGCGGTTGCTAACAAGATTTTCCACGGTCTAATTGAAAGTATGGAATTCATTAAGTTGAGTTTAGTAAATTCATTTGGACTAAGTGAATCCAATAGAAAATAGTGGTGCTAGAATGAGAGAATCGTAGGATCCTAACCGATGTCACTCTAATCAACTTTAACATGCCCTATAAAATTTAAATAACTATAACCATAGGGACATTTGATTTGACATTATAACCTGACATATTAGAAAACTTAAATTTGTTACGAAGAGGAGCCTAGAGCTAGCATTGTGGGAAGTGATCCCTGGATACTGCTAATATGCATAGTACAACAATAATTCATATTATATTTCACTTATATTTCCTTACTTTCCAACAAAACCAAAAACTTGATCCTGAAGAAAAATAAGAATTTAAATTTTAATTTATATATATTGGGATACTATGCAAGTATACGTATCATTATCAAGTAATATATGACTTTTTGATTAAGACCTGAATATCGAACCCATAGGGAGAATACGCAATATGCACTATTGGACATATTTTTAATAAAAAGATAATTATCTAAACTAAAGATGATTTTTACAGTAATGAAAATTTAAATATTTTTGGTATTTTTAATATTTTGATAAAACAATAACAATTTAAAAAGATAACTAGATTTTTTGTAGAAGGAAAACACTAAATATGAAAATATCTTTCTTCTTGTTATGCATCAGNCATGGATTTAAATCATCACAACTTCTTCCAACATTAAAGATCAATACTTTCCACAACTTCCATCCAACACTTCATTACTTATCATTTTAAGAATAAAGATAACGAAAACTACGCAGAATCCATGCAGAAAACAAAACCACACTTTAGTTTAAAAGTAGAAATCTTTGTCAAACCAGCAACAAGTCTCAATTAAAACCAAAAGTAGTCTAAAACAAGAGATGAAAACTTATCTCAAGTCATACACCAAACTGTTGAAGTTCCTTTGAATCTCTTCTCTTTTACAACACTCTGAATATAAAACTAAAATAAAAAGGATAAATATATGGTGCCTGAAAGTCTCTCCAACTAACTCCCCAATTTTTGAACTTTCAAAACATTTCTAGTCTCTTCTCTCTAACTAACTCCCCAATCTCTTCTCTTCCTTCTTTTATAATTCTCCAAAAGGTGTTTTGGTATCTCTTCAAAATGTGTATTGATTCGATGTATTTCCCCAAGAGATGCATCCTTTTGCAATAANGTAAATGAAGTGCATGGATTTAAATCATCACAACTTCTTCCATCATTGAAGATCAATACTTTCCACATCTTCAGTCCAAAACTTAATTACTTATCATTTTAAGAAGAAAGATAAAGAAAACTACTCAAAATCAATTGAGAAAACAAAAGCACACTTTAGTTTAAAAGAAGAAATCATTGTGAAACCAACAACAAGCCTCAATTAAAACCAAAAGTTGTCTCAAAACAAAAATATAAAAACTTATCTCAAGTCCTCCACCAAACTCTTGAAGTTCGTTTGATTCTCTTCTCTTTACAATCACTCAAAATAAAATAACAAAATGGATAAAATAAAAGTAAAAGTGGTTCCTGAAAATCTCTCTGAACTAACTCCCTAATGAGAAATTTCAAAACTTTCCAATACTTTCAGACCTCTTTCAAAGTCCCAATCTTCTTTCTTTTATAATTTTCCAAAAGGTGTCTTGGTTTCTTTTCAAAATATGTCTTAGAATTAAATAATAAGCCATAAGATCTCGAGGGTGTTTGCTTATGCAACATATATCCTCAACTCATCTTTGGGCCTTTTTATAGCTTTATTGTATAATATAAGCCCTAACTCATCTTAGGATTCCAAGATTATCAATTGTCACGACATTAATCCTCACATCTTTCAGGCTATTTGTGTGATAGTTTCACAAAATGTAAGTCCTAAAAAAATAAAATTTGCGGGAAGAAACATTTAAATAATCTCTCTCCAAAATTAAAGCCAAACTATAGGGTAGTTGGGAAGTCACCGAGGTTTTCCTCTCAATCTGTGACATCCCCTAGTTCTTCCTCCTTTGGATTCCAAAAATAAAATATTCCAAATTTGAGTCATTCTCCTTTCACACCTCTTTTGTCCAATCTCATTGAAAAGTCTTATCCTTTTGACCTCTTTGAAGATAATATTCTCTGATTTTTATCGAGAGTTTTCTTAGGTGACTTAGGTTATCTAAGATGTAATTAACTATAGGGACTTGCCCTTATAGGAAGCTCTTTCCAAACCCAGCTTAATATAAACCCTATTTAATTCTGTGAATTAAATAAAGGAACTTGTCAGCAAGTAAAATGGTTTCGCAGACCAAACGGATGTCATATATTTCTTAGTTTATTTGATCGAGCCTCATCCTCAAGTCGTGTGTTTATCCTTTGGGATAGATATAGGGTTTGAGGTATAGTGCTCTTTCATTTAAACTATGAAAAATATGGAGTTGGTTTGATTTCATATATATATATATATATTAAATGTCTTTCTGAAGCGGGCGACGAGATTTCGATTCCGGCAACTTACAGCTTCCAACAGGCAACTCCACACTCAAAATAGTGCCGACAGCTTCGTGCGACTCCGCTGGGGAATAGCTTCTCCCTCCATATTAATCAGAAAATATTATTTTCATACATTTGTAATGTGTCCACGTCCCTGTTGGACCCAATTACCCTTCTTTCGTTGGCATGCTTTACCTGTTTCTTTCTTGGGTAAGTACAGTCAACTTTTTTGAACTTCAGGACCATCTGTTCGACCACCTTTGAACGAAGAGGTTCAAAAGTTCATTAGGACTTTTAATCTTTGAGTGGGGTCGGACCCCCAATAGGTGTGTTGGTGGACTAGTTCCACCTGGGCATTGTGTGTTGTGAAGTCGGTCCAACACTGGTTCCTGAATTACACTTTTTCCCTTTTGATTTTGATTTGCTATTTTTTAAATTAAATCAAATTGTGCAGTGCTACGCATGCTCTTTAATTTTTCTTATATTGATTAATTCTTTCTACTTTCAAATTATTTTTACTAAGTTTTAAAATTTCCACAAATTAAATAAAGACTTACCCGATCTGCAGATCGACCTCTGTTAATTTGTAGTGCTTGCACTAAAATTACTACTTTTTGGCCAAATAACTAACCCAGAGATTTTTTTTACGTTGCTGCAATGGCATTCCCGACGCTCACTTTTTCCCGCCACCTACCGACGAGTCGTAGTGCCCACAATGTCGCTCCCACCATCAAGTTCAGAGTCAAATTTGAAGATCTCGAGGTCGTTCTCGGGAAAGCCCCATTCATCATAATGAAGGTCACGACTCCAAAGGTTTAGGAACCATTTACTGAGTTTATCCTAAGCTGCCCACAGGACTTCCCTTCTTACAAAAAGGTTAAGACTACTGCCACCATAGCACCTACCAAGCCTGTTGTTCTCGTTTCTGTTAAGGGAAAAGAAGTTATGATCATTGAAGACCCGACTAAGGGATGGGTTGTCCCACAGTCAGTATTTGAGATTGGATTGAGTTCAAGGACTGTACCGTTAGCCCAAACCCAAAGGAGAAACTGCAGCCGGAAGGTTCGGAAGGCTATTAAAGCCCAGATTTTCGTGAACTGGTGCTTAAGGGAGGGTAAATGGTGCTTAGGTGCCTGCCTCTCGGGTTGGCTTGCGCTTAAGTACAAAATATGGCTTTAGGTGCCAGTGCACGATTTTCAAAATTTTCAAATTAAAGTAAAATGAACTATTTTCCTAAGTAAACCACCCCTAAATGGTCTCATAGCACTTAAATGACTATTTTCAACTTCCTATAACTCCCCTCTCTCTCAAAATTCTCCATAATAACTATTTCATTTCGAGGCTAAAAATAACACATATTTTCACGCAAACAAACTTATATTAATTCACAAACAAGTAAAAATCCCTTTAAACACTTAATTCTCACTCCAAATAGTCTTGAATGAGAAGATTTTCCTAAATATAAATACACAACAATCATTTCACAATTAAACACATATAAGAAGTCATAAATGCTAGAAACAAGACTTAAACACTATTCCACTTGAAAACAACAACTTATACACACAAATTCTAACACTGAACATACTTCCATTCTTCATTCAAAGGAACAAATTCTTGTCTTTCATTAGTCTCTCTAAGAATATAGAGTTGATAAAACAGATAGTGGTGGCGAGCTCTAATACTATCTTCTTCAATCTACTTCTGCTTTATGAACATTTCCTTATTTTCTTCCTCTATATAACTTGTGTGGCTAAATTGCATCTTCAATTGTCATCCAATATGCTCTAGATGTGCATGCAACTCAATTACCTTCGTCTCCAATAATATCATAGTATTCTCAATTTTTGTGATCCTCTTTGATATCCCTTCAATACTAATGGCTAAGAAACCATTATATATCTCTTGTGCACTTTGACTAATGAACATGTTCCTCATGGTTCCTTCCTTCTTCTTTAAATCCATCTCCCATGAAGACATTTTCTCTAAATCTCACTTTCTCTTAGACTTTTAGGGCTAGAAATGATCTGGGGTGATTATAGGCCTAAATCCTCCCAATAACTCCTAGACATGTTTAGAAACTGCCTTGACACATTTTTTACAAACTAATTGGCAGTTAAATCTTCTAAAATATTAATTTCGCACATGTGTTAAAACTGCCGCCAGTGCACATTTTTTCACTAGTCAACTTGACATCCAAACTACCATTCTAACATGTCTTGGTCACTAAATAAAGTTTTTAAATCTTTACTGACACATAATAGTTTCAAAATTACTACCCCAATTTTCTTAATCACACACAAAACAACAATCAAAATAAAAACAATCCGATAACTATGGGTTGCCTCCCACAAAGCGCTTGGTTTTACGTCTCTAGCCCGATGTAACCAGTGCTTATTCTGGTTCACCCAACATCATTTCATCATTAAACTTATGCTGATCCCCTATAAAATAAGATTTCAGTCTGTTTCCATTAACTTTAAATATTTTCTCAGACTTAGTATCTTTAATATCTAGAGCTCCATAAGGAGAAACTTTTATCACAACAAATGGACCCATCCACCTGGATTTAAGTTTGCTTGGAAATAATCTTAACCTTTCATTATATAACAAAACTTGTTGTCCCGGTTGAAAATTTTTAGTAAGAATCCTTCGATCATGCCACATCTTCATCTTTTCTTTATAAATCTTGACATTCTCATAAGATTCATTCCTTATCTCTTCAAGATCATTTAATTGCAATAATCTTTTCTCACCAACATCTTTCAAATTACAATTAAACACTTTAATTGTCCAATATGATTTATGCTCAAGTTCAACTGGTAAGTGACAAGTTTTCCTAAATATTAGCCTATGTGGGGACATTCCTATAGGAGTTCTGTATACAGTCCTATAAGTCAACAAAGCATAGTCAAGTTTGACTGACCAATCAATTTTTGTTGGACTCACAAATTTTTCAATAATTCTTTTAATTTTCTGATTGGATAATTCAGCCAAACCACTTGTCTAGGGATGATAAGCAGTAGCAATCCTATGATTTATATGATATTTCGTTAATAACTTCTCCATTATGACATTTCTGAAATGACTTCCCCCACCAGTAATGATAACTATCGACATCCTAAATCTACCAAATATTTTTGTTTTAAAAAATTTTACAACATTTTGATCGTTTCTTTATAAATCTTGGCATTTTCATTTCGATCATGCCACATCTTCATCTTTTCTTTATAAATCTTGGCACTCTCATAAGATTCATTCTTTATCTTTTCAAGCTCATTTAATTGTAACAATCTTTTCTCACTAGCATCTTTCAAATTATAATTGAACTCTTTAATTCATTTAATTGCAATAATCTTTTCTCACCAGCATCTTTCAAATTATAATTGAACTCTTTAATTATTTTTAATTGCAATAATCTTTTCTCACCAGCATCTTTCAAATTATAATTAAACTCTTTAATTGCTCAATATGATTTATGCTCAAGTTCAACGGGTAAGTGACAAGTTTTCCTAAATATTAGCCTATGTGGGGACATTCCTATAGGATTTCTGTATACAGTCCTATAAGTCCACAAAGCATAGTCAAGTTTGACTGACCAATCAATTTTTGTTGGATTCACAAATTTTTTCGTAATTCCTTTAATTTTCTGATTGGATAATTCAGCCAAACCACTTATCTAGGGGTGATAAGCAGTAGCAATCCTATGATTTATATGATATTTCTTTAATAACTTCTCCATTATGACATTTCTAAAATGACTTCCCCCACCAGTAATGATAACTATCGACATCCTAAATCTACCAAATATTTTTATTTTCAAAAATTTTACAACACTTTGAGCATCACATTGAGGTAAAGCAACAGCTTTTATCCATTTGGATACATAGTCCACTACTAACAGAATATTCAAATTTCCGAAAGATGGTTTAAATGGTCCCATGAAATCTAATCCCTAAACATCAAATATTTTAACTTCTAGCATATAATTGAGGGGCATCTCATTTGTTCTAGAAATATTACCTACTTGTTGACATCTATCACAAGTTTTGATATAAGCATTAACATCTCTAAAAATAGTAGGCCAATAGAATCCAGATTGTAAAATTTTGTATGTTGTTCTATTAACATCTCTAAAAATTGTAGGCCAATAAAATTCAAATTGTAAAATTTTGTATGTTGTTTTATCAACATCAAAATGTCCCCTAAAATCAGAATTATGATATTTTTGGATAATTTCATAAGTTTCTTCTAATATTACCACATCTTTCTTGTTTATATAAAAATGGGTCATCCCAAAAATAAGTCTTAGCTTCATAAATAAATTTCCTCTTTTGTTGGTATGTCATTTCATAGGGTATAATATCACTAACAATAAAGTTTACAATGTCGGCATACCACAGGACACGCCACTCATTAATAGTGAACAATTTTTCATCTAGAAAATGTTCATTATTTTCTTTTTCAAAACAGAGTGGTTTTTTTAACTCAAGCCTGGACAAATGATCAATAATTTGATTTTCAGTCCCCTTTCAATCTATTATTTCAAAATCAAATTCTTGCAAAAGAAGAATCCATCTTATAAATCTAGGTTTAGCATCCATCTTTTTCATTATGTACTTAATAACAGAATGATCTATATGCACTACACAATGAGTTCTAATTAAAATGATCTAAATTTATCAAAAGCATATACTATTGCTAATAACTCTTTTTCATTTGTTGTATAATTAAAATTTATCAAAAGCATATATTATTGCTAATAACTCCTTTTTCAGTTGTTGTATAATTAATTTGAGTTTCATTAAGAGTTTTACTAGCATAGTAAATTTCTTTAAAAATTTTATCATATCTTTGTCCTAAAACAACTATTTTAGCATAATCACTAGCATCACACATTAATTCAAAATATTTTGCCCAGTTTGGTGAAACTATAATTGGTGTAATGATTACTTTTTCTTTTAATAAATTAAAAGTTTTTAGGCATTCCTCATCAAAATTGAAAATTGCATCTTTCTTCAGTAAATGACATAAAGACTTAGCAATCTTTGAAAAATCTTTAATATATTATCTGTAGAATCCAACATGTCTTAAAAAAACTCCTAATTTCCCTTATATTTTTGTTGGATAAGGTAAATTAGTGATCACCTGAAATTTTAAGCAGGATCTACTTCCATACCATTTTTTGATATTTGATGACCTAATACAATTCCTCCTACTACCATAAATTGGCATTTTTCCTAATTAAGGACTAAATTTGTTTCTTCACAGTGCTTAAGAACTTTAGATAAATGCTCTGAACACGAGTCAAATGAAGTTCCAAACACTAAAAAATCATCCATGAATACTTTAATCTTTTTCAATTAAATCACAAAAAATTATCATCATAAATCTTTGAAATGTAGCAGGGGCATTACATAAACCAAAGGGCATCCTTCTAAAAGTAAAAGTACCATAAGGACTGGTAAAAGTTATTTTCTCTTGATCCTCAGAAGATATTTGTATTTGGTGATAACCAGTATATCCATCCAGAAAATAAAAGTATTTATGCTCAGCTAGTCTATCCAACATTTGATCTAGAAAGGTAATGGAAAATGATCTTTCTTAAAGATTTAATTTTCTATAATCAATGCATATTCGCCACCCTGTAACTTGTCTAGTATGTATTAATTCATTATGTTTATTCACAGTCACAGTTACTCCTCCTTTCTTAGGAAAGCAGGGAATTAGACAAACCCATGTACTATCTGAAATAGGGTAGATAATTCCAGCATCTACCCACTTTAAAATTTCTTTCTTAACAACTTCTTTCATAATAGGATTCAGTATTCTTTGAGGATCAGCCTCGGGTTTGCATTTCTCTTCGATATGAATTCTATGCATACAAATTGAAGGACTGATTCCTTTAATATCAGCAATTGTCCATCCAAAGGCTTTCTTAAAATTTTTATAAATTTTCATCAACCTTTCTTCTTTTTCCATCGTTAATTTTAAGAAAATTATAAAGTAGAGGAATCTCCTAAAAGGCATATTATAAATGTTTAGGAAGTAACTTTAACTCAAGTTCTTAAGGTTTTTCAATTGATAAACAAAATGATTTATCTTTGTCTATCGTGTCCAAAATTTCAAAAATTTATCGAACATAGTTTGAATCTTTCTTAAAAAGTTCTTCACATCGATCTAATTCCTCTTCTTGCTCGTGTTCCAAATTTTTTTCTTCAAATTTTTCTACATAAGTTATTTTGAAATGACATTCACTTAGATAACTTATAACAACCATCCTATAACATTCATCATCTTTATCTTTTGCAGGATATTTCATTGATCTTGAAATATTGAAAGTACAGTTTGATCATTGATGCGCATTGTTAGTTCCCCTTTCTGCACATCTATCATTGCTCTTCCTGTGGCTAGGAAACGTCTCCTCAAAATGATAGATATTTCTTTATCTTCTTCCATATCTAGCACAATGAAATCAACAGGAAAGATAAACTGATCCGCTTTTACTATGAAATCTTCTATAACTCTTTTAGGTATGTTATCAAACGATCTGCCAACTGCAGAGTTACAGTAGTAGGGTTATTTCTCCTAATCCCAATCTTTTGAATATTGATAATGGCATAAGGTTAATTCTTGCACTTAAATCACATAAAGCTTTCCTATAAAATTTATTTTCTATTGCACATGGAATTGTAAAGCTACTAGAATCTTTAAGCTTTTCAGGAAGCTTTTTCTAAATTATAGCACTGTACTCCTCACTAAGTGCAATACTCTCATTATCTTCAAACTTCCTTTTCCTGTTGAGAATATCCTACATAAACTTTACATAGCTTGGCATTTGTTCTAAGGCTTCAGCAAATGTTGTAAGCTTCTTAAATATTTCAAGAATATTTGGAAATTACTTATCCAACTTCTGCTGACGAAGTCTCTGAGGAAATGGAGGTGGTGGTTTTTCCAAATTAATTTTTAGTGGAGAGATAGGTCTTTCAATATCTTTTGGAGCATCCTCTTTTGATTCTTCAATTTCTTCTCTCTCTAGTTCAATTTCTTTTTGAATCCTACCTTCCAACTCACTTTTGCTTCTAAGTTGAACGGCTTTTACATGCTCTTTATTCTCAACTTTTGGATTTGATTTAGTATTACTAAGAAGTGTTCCTTGGGATCTATTACTTAATGAATTTGCTATTAGCCCAAGTTGATTCTCAATATTTCTAATTGTAGCTCTTTGACTTTGTAATTGATTTCCCATTTGTAACACCACTTCTTCTATAGACAACTTCTCCTTAAATTATGTATTACTGTTGAAACCTAAAGGATAAGTAGATCTATAATTATTATTCTCTTAATTGTTCCAGTTTCTCAATGGGTTTCCTTGGTTTGTTCCCCCATTGCTGATTATTACCACCCAAATTGTTATTCCAGTTAAAGTTGGGATGGTTCTTCCAACCTAGGTTATAATAATTTGAATATGAGTTATTCTGCTTATTATTTAAGGCTTTCAAAGTTTCTAATGATGCTTGAGAATCTACCATTTGGCCTAATGAATTCTCTTCAATCATGGAAATTGTTTGAGAAAAATTCATTCCAAATTGGTCTAACTTCCTTGAAATTGCAGCAAGTTGATTTACTAACATAACAAATGCATCAGATTCAAGAATATTGGCTACTTTCTTAGGATTCACCCACTCAAACGGCCATTAGGTAGTCATTTCTTCAATTAAAGCATAAGCATCATGAAATGGTTTTGACATCAATGAACCACTAGCTAGCCATTTCTTCAATTAAAGCATAAGCATCATGAAATGGTTTTGACATCAATGAACCACCAAAAACGACATCGATAATTCATCTAAGAGATCCAACTAATCCATTATAAAAAAGTCTGAATTATTAACCAATCTGGTATAGAATGGTATGGACACATTCTTAAGAGTTCTTTAAATCTTTCCCATGCTACATAAAAAGATTCCCTTTCAAACTGATTAAAAGATGTAATATCATTTATAAGATTCGCAGTTTTTGATGGTGAAAAATATTTAGCAAAGAATTTTTGTGCTAAATCACCCCATGTTCTGATAGATCCAGGTGCTAACAAATTCAACCACTTCTTAGCTTTATCCCTCAGTGAGAAAGGAAATAACCTAAGTCTTATGACATCATTTGATACACCATCGTATTTAAATGTAGCACACAATTCTAGAAAATTGGCAAGATGTAAATTTGGATCTTCAGTTGGTGATCCCCCAAACTGATTGTTTGATACCATTTGGATAATAGCAGGTTTAAGGTCAAATGAATTAGCCACTACAATAGGTTTTTCAATACTACAATGAAGTTCATCTACAGTAGGGTTGACATAATCTCTTAATGGTCAAAACTCTTGATTAACTTCAGTATTTTGATCATTTTGGTTTTCCATTTTTGTAATTTTTTTGGATTTTTCAATATTTTAAATTTTTTTGGTTTTTCTGGTTTTTCTGATTTTTCTAATAATTCTTTCTAATTCGAAATCGTAGGGCACTAGTCCTTCATAACCTGAACTACACATACACTAACATAAAATAAAGTAAAACTACACACACAAAATAAAATATAATAACTTAAAGTTTAAATATGACTTTCTAAAAATAGAAATTTGCTTTTAAATCGATAGATTCTATAATTTTCACTTCACTTCCTCGGCAACGATGCCAAAAACTTGATTCCAAAATTACTTATATGCAAAGTATAACAATAATTCTGATTATATTTTTCACTTATATTTTTTTATTTTGTAACAAAACCAAAAAATTGATCTTAAAGAAAAATAAGAATTAAACTTTTAATTTATATATATTGAGATACTACTCATATATACGTATCGTTGTCAAGTATTATAAGACTTTTTGATTAAGACTTGAATATCAAACCCACATGGAAGATATGCAATATGCACTTTTTGGAAAACTTTCTATTTTTAAAAGACAATTATTTAAACTAAAGACGTTTTAATATTTTGATAAAAAAGTACAAACTTAAAAAGATAACTTGAGTTTTTGTAGAAGAAAAGCACTAGATATGAAAATATCTTTCTCCTTATCATGAATCAGTAATAAGTATAGGAATCATGTTGTGGAAGTATGCATATTACGTTGTGCCAAATAAGAGCAAAAATATTCTTTACCCTTACTAGAGATGATATAAAGAACATTGGCTAATTAAAAGTTTGAATAGTTTTGAAGACCGGCTAGGCAGGAAAGATATTAGCTCTCACTCTAGAGTTCCCTCGATTCTTCCACCTTGGGGCTAACATCTCATATCAGAACCTAAAACAATAAACCAAGTTGGGGGCTTTAACTTGTCATTGGAAGATACTAGCACTCACTCTAGAGTTCCCTCGATTCCCTCCACCTGAGGGCTAACATCTCGTATCAAAAACAAAACAATAAACCAAGTTAGGGGCTTTAACCTGTCACTTTAAAGTCCTCTAACTCTACACCCCTCTCACTCTAGAGTTACCTCAATTCCCTCCCACTGGGGCTAACATCTCGTATCAGAACCTAAACAATAAACCAAGTTGGGGGCTTTAACCTATCACTTTAAAGTCCTCTAACTCTACACCCTTCAAAAATTATTTCTAAACCAAGTTGGGGGCTTTAACCTGTCACTTTAAAGTCCTCTAACTCTACACCCATCAATGACTATTTCGGGCTTTAACCTGTCACTTTAAAGTCCTCTAACTCTACACCCTTTAATGAATATTTCCCTATCTATTTGCACTCAATAATATGAACTATGTTCTCATTCATAACTCATGTGATTCTTTCCAATTGTTGATTGAGACAGTACTAGCCTAGTTCTTACAAGTTCTCACAACAAACTTTAACATCTAGATTGGTCAAATCAAGAAGTAAATGAAGTATGGATTTAAATCATCACAACTTCTTCCAACATTAAAGATCAATACTCTCCACAACATCCATCCAAAACTTAATATTTAAATCATCACAACTTCTTCCAACATTAAAGATCAATCCTCTCCACAACTTCCATCCAACTCTTAATTACTTATCATTTTAAGAAGAAAGATAAAGAAAACTACTCAGAATCCAAGGAGAAAACAAAACCATAATTTAGTTTAAAAGTAGAAATCATTGTCAAACCAACAACAAGTCTCAATTAAAACCAAAAGTAATCTAAAACAAAAGATAAAAACTTATCTTAAGTCATTCACCAAACTCTTGAAGTTTCTTTGAATCTCTTCTCTTTTCTAACACTCTCAATATAAAACTAAAATAAAAAAGATAAATATGTGGTGCCTGAAAATTGCTCCAACTTTTAAAACTTTCCCAGTACTTTCAGGACCCCTTTCAAAGTCTCAATCTTCATTCTTTTATAATTCTCCAAAAGGTGCATTCATATCTCTTCAAAATATGACTTGATTCGATGTATTTCCCCAAGAGATGCATCCTTTCGCAATAATTTTCGTCCATGGTGGTTGTAACCACCTATTAAGATAATAGGTGCCCCAAAATCTTCTTCAAAATTTGCAAAAACTGAATTTACTCATCCAATAACTGCCACTGGCACTTAAGCGCGGGGCCTCTGGCGCTTAGGCACGACCTTCTTTGTTTAACCAGCGCTTAAGCGCCGGATCTAGTGCTTAGGCGCCAAAACAATTTTGTACATTTTTCACCTATTTGCTCCAAATTCAATCCTTTTTAACTCCTTTAAGCATTTTTCATTTTTTTACTTGTACCTGAAAGAAAAACACAAAAATACCTTCCATTAAAACGCAATATCTCAAAAATAGGTATAAAAATGTGTCTAAAAATACTATATATTGTAGGCATATCACTGTGCATTCTACTACGCATATGAGATGACACCATGATAGAATAAGTGATCTAAATTTTCTTATTCATCCCTCATATAAAGGTTTCTAGAAGTATTTTAATTGTACTTATCTTGAATTATCTATCAGTGCACATAACATAAGACATAGTTTATTTTCCAATAATTTCACACCATAGAATATTTAGTAAATCTTGCTTTATTTATGTTAGCATGTGATAGTTATACCTTATAATGTGCCATCAAAGATGTGCATTGCCACACCATTCTCACACTAATTAACCTGGATCACATAGATCTAATGAAGAATTTGATGAATTTTTGTAGTTATCGATAGATGAGCTAAACCCTTACAGGATAGTATCGTACTCACACATGATAATGCTATAAAGCTAAACTATCATATGAAGGAAACACTTATGTTGATTATTAATGGTTTTTCTTCATATGAAATATTATCAACGTAGAGCACTGTTGGAAAGTTAGCAAATGCAAAATTTAAAGGGATGAAATCCTATCATATCTCAATTTGTGGCTTATTTGGAGGAGAAATATTTTTCATTTTCATAAAACTTAAGGGTGCCCAAAATAATAACTTTTAGTGAATAGATGAATATTAAAATATTGTTGAATATCTCAAGGAATGTCTTTCCTCACCACCTCTATTATCAATCTTAGTTCGAAAGAATTGCTATATTTATACATTATTATTTCAACCTATGCAATTAAGTTACTGCTATTTTTTGTAGAAGAATGGGGGTAACAATCTATTTATTATATTAGCAAGATCTTATCTAACACATTGGGATGATATTCATTAACAAATAAAAAAACATAAGCGTTAATATTCTTAGCAATAAAAGTCAAGTCCATATTCTTAAGGCGATTAAATTTCAATTTATGCCCAACCTCCACTCAAGGCCATCCTTCAAAAGCATTTAATTGATTAATTAACTAGTTGATAGTTTTAGGAGGATTTAATATCTATTTGTTTTTCTTAAGTCATAATCACTTCAAATTTTATTATAAAATGCACCATTTATGATACAATAAAACTACTCTTGCTTCTTTATTACCCCATTAGATATTATATATTGATAGAGTATTAAAAATTATTAATATTAGTGGAGAGATATGCTTATGATTTCCCTTCATAACATCTTATAATATATAATTTAATTGAAAATTTCTATAACTAATAATTTCATTGAATACAAAGCTTTTGTGATAGGACTAAAAATATTATTATCTTGGAATTCAAATTCTACTTATTCATACTGATTCGTAAATTAAAACTTATAAGTTTAGTAAGAATTTCAAATTCATAATCTACAATTAGTACAACACATTAATTAATTGTTGAAATATTTTTTTCTCTCATATCATACACAACAAAACACCCATACATCTTAAAAAAAAGAATTCTCAAGTTGATTTTTTCTTAAACTAACTACTTCATTAACAAGAAATTTTGTCATGAGAAGGTCAATTGAAGATATACACCTCCATGTATTATAAAAAATGCATTAAGAAGTTAAGAGAGACCTCTTAGATAGATCTTATACTCACTTTATTATGTAGTGGGACACTAATGAAGGACTCAATAGTAAACATTCAACTCGTTCAAGAAGATACAAACTTAAATATTATTTGGTATTAATATTATTAAAATTCATTTATAAGACAATACCACAAGTGTAATCCATTATCAAAGGTTGAGTAAGACATTGACTTCGATAAAAGGACAAATTGTGGGGAGAGCGTTTGCTAAAAAATTCTTGATGTAAGTATTTTACTAGCCAATAATGAAATAAGATGCATAAGATTTTTTATAAAAAATATATTAATTATCCAAATACATTCTAATCTCAAATTCTATCAATATTACTTTTTTATATATAAATCCCCAAGCCTTTCACATAGTGGCTAGTTTACATTATATGGCACACTATTATAGTAGTAGATGGGGCTAAAAAACACCACTTTGGTTATTGACTACTTTACTAAGTAGGTAAATGGTGAGTCACTTATAGATATTACCGAGAAAGTTACTAAGTAATTTATTTAGTATCATATAATTTTATCTCTTTGGCCTACCAACAAAAATCATCACAAATAATAAGACCTACTTCAGCAAAAGGAATTCACATCTTTATCTATAGTTAGTTCACATGGCTCTAAGACAACCTCAAATGAACAAGTAAACTGAATTCACAATTTAAACTATTCTCAAAGATTGAAGGTAAAGTTGGGGGATAGTAAGCTAAAGAGATTTTCAATGTACCAACGCTTATCACACTCTACTAAGGACACTAATAATAGAACCATCCTGTAATATACATTGTGACATGGTTGTCATTATTTTCATTAAATATTAATGTTTTGGGCCCTAGGTTCCAAACTTTTGATGTTACCATAAATAAATACAAGCAATCCCTTATTGTGACCTCTATTTAAAAACGTAAGATGTAACCCTACTCAATAGTACTTAACATCATCAATAAGTACCTTAGTACTTTAATCAATAGATGAAATCTTGATTTATCTTTATTGGATATTCAATCTTACATAGTCTTGAAGCTAGCTACTACAATGGTCACTAATTATAATAATTTTCACCCCCTTAGGGGGGATCTTTTGTGTTGATTGTCATGGCCAAACTACAAACATAAAAAATTAAAAAATTCAATAAAGAAGTTGTCATCTCAAAATGGAAATCCTAAAAAGAATTTTGTAGATATTAACATTAATTGAAAGCAATATCCATTTATAGAACCTTCCCACAAAATAAAATAACATAGAACTGAAGAAAAATCCAAATCATACATGTAATCCTTAATTTGACCTCCACTTAACAGAAAATGTTATAGCCATGACTTCAAAAGGGCAATTAAAGTATAAAAAAAATATCAATTTTTACCTTTAATTTAAGAAACATGTGTTAGTTTCCATGTTAATTTGGGGATAATCAATTTTAGGGGAATCAATTCGACCACTTTCATATAAATTAAAGTTATCGAATAATACTCTAATAAATAACCTCATATAATTTAAAAATAATTGCTACATTTATTATGGCCTCTTATGTATAGGTTAATATGATAAAATGGCACTCTAAGAAAAAAATCTCATATTCTGAAAAAAAATCTATGATAATCAAATCACGTTCTAGTAACAACTTTTACCAAAGGTTAATGTTTGTCATCGCACCTTATAATGACAGCTAATGAAAAATAATAATTTGTATAATAAATCCTTATAACCCTCCTTAATATGGATAAGGAACATGGTTAAAATTATGATATCAACAGAGCCAACATTTTCATTTTTTATCATTAATTATACTTTTAAGTAGAAGAAAAGAGAGGTAAAATATGCATATGTTTTAAAATATAAAAAAATATGTTTCACATTCATGTAAAGAAAATATATAATAAAATTATTATATTTATAAGAGATCACTAAATTTTCCTTCCATTGCCTTTAGGCAGACTTTAAAATTCATTCATTTAACATTGTAATTAAATTTCTATGACAATAATGCAGTGCAAGAGTTGGAACTACTCTAAGATTCTTAGAAAAGAACTATTTCAAGAAAAAAAGCTAAGAAATTATGAAAAATCTACATATTAAGGAGAGTTTCTAAAACAATTATCACCTCATTTGGAGCTATAGATAAATTATAATAAAATTTTGAAATTAGCAGTAAGAAAAAAATATATTCATGTTCAAGATTTCTCACCCTATTAAATGTCTTTTAAATGATTAAAACATTGCTATATATAAAAAATTCATAGAATTAACAAACAATGTTGCTTACGTTCTCCAAAAAATTTAAATTTTCTTATGAATGAAGGTCATAATTTCATGATTTAATAATATGCATGAAAGTCATAATTTTATGATTTAATAATATGCATGAAGGTCATAATTTCAATATTACAATTTTAAGAAAATAATTTTTTTTTCAGAAATCAAAATAATAGAATTTCATGATGATTTTTATTAAAGGAAACATATAAATACACCATATTATACAACAAAAATTGACTAAGAAGTTTGAGAATGCATAAAAAAATAAGCAACAATACCATCCCTAAAATTTAAAAAATAGAGCACATAACAAAATTACTATCATTTAAAAAAAAATTTCTTGTTCATATTTTTGTATCATCACATTGATAAAGAACAATTATAATTGAAAATTGTTGAAGTTCCTCTAAGGAATGATGGAAACTTTAGATGTCACTTTCAACCTTGCTTATAAAGAATAGTTCAATAACCTTGGTGGAGATGCACCACAACTTATAATAGGAATGTAATCCACCTATACTTGACAATTTTTTTCCTTTTTTAAGAAAGGAAGATGGAGCCTATAAAAAAATAATTAGGTGTAAGATTTTGGCTCAGGAGGGATTTAGATATGAAAAAAAAAAATAGGAATTACAAAAAAAAATTAGATTTAATTTTTCAATTGTTTTTCTATTAAATATCTTTTAAAAATAATAAAAATGCTTGGGACTTTTTATTAAAATAAGTTACAATTAAATTTACATACATATGTGCTTGTGCACCTCTATGCATTTTGGTGCAAGTGCCTTTGCACACACACATGCCTGCATGCTTCTGCACACACCTATGGATGTGTATCCACCCACACATACTATTGGATAGAGATTATTGTCAACCTAACATACTTTGAACTTAGACATGCCATTTCTAATATCTTTTATTTAATTTTGACACTTTAAAGTCTAACTGATCCTTTATAGTGAATATTGAGTAAATTTAAAAAGAGTGAATTTTTTCCTTAATTAGTATATAAACTTCAATAATAACTAAAATTATAATTAATGAGACTTTACTTTGTTCACAACCTTAATGTGAGGTTCACGAGTGTGTCAAGAAAGTTGAATCATATTCAAATTTTTTGAAAATCTAATTTTATTCAATAAAGTTTTTAGGAGTTAATCAATATATTTGAATGAATTTGATGTCCTTAAATAAAGGGAAAACTGACATGTTATGAAAATAGTCCTTCTAATTATGTATGAATCTTGATGTAATATTTGAATTGAGAACTTCTAGAATCAAATTCATGATCATTCGACCTCTAGTTTTTATAAAGTTATAGAACTAAGTATTACAAAAGAAAAAAAACACACCATACTAAAAATGGTCTAAATCAAGTGCAAGTTAGCCTTAATTAAGCATTTAAAGTTTACTTACAAACATCCAGATATTAAATGATCAGTTATTCTCTGAATCTTACATGGTTCAACATAAATCAAGCACCTCAAAAGAGAGAAATCCAACAAGCACAAGATCATTAATTCCAAAGTTATTAAAACATTTAAATATTAATTGTTTGGTCCATTTTTAAAGTATTTAACAAGAGTCATACAATAGAGTAGTTAAAACTTTGACTAAAATTATTAATATATAATTCTAAGAAGCTATCCTATTTTATACTTGAGGGGCATTTATATTAGAAATCAAAGAGAGAACCTAAAAATTTGAGAAACTCTAGAGCTTTGTATAATGATCAATGCTAATGATCATCACTAGTAACTTTACGTGGTTGATTGTCATTATTCATTTGTCATCATCAATGTCATTTTCTAAACTCTCTTTTAAATATCATCATTGTTATCTAATTGCCTTAGTGTGACCACCATCTTCAACCTCACTATTTTCACCACAATTACCAAAAAAATAAGTTAGTTAAATGCATTAGTTTTTAATATTGTATTCTCCAAATAAAAAAAATCAACTCTTTATAAACTAATCCAACATATTGGATTATTATGCCTCAGATATCTGTGTTTTAACATAAAAATGCAATGTCTATCGTACTCTTTCCATTTACCAGTATTTGTGTAGCTTCTTGTGCAAAGCCTTTGACATAAAACTCTTACTCTACTTTGAGAATTTTTTAGCACACAACTATCATTTATATTACAATAAAATTAGTGACTTATAAAATGAATGATATAAAACAATTTTTTTTGAATTTTTATCAATTATAAAATTCATAAAAATATTATGGGGGACATATATAAATATCACACAAATTTTGTCTATTCACATAACTAATGCTCAAATTTTATCATTTACTTATATAAAATTTAAATCCTTACCATATCAAAAATACTAGTGATCCTATAAATTTTGAAAGGAAACATTGCCTTCCATGCATATATATTGAAGTGATTAAAACACTAAATATCAAATTTTATGTATTAGATATATAAATAAATAAAAATTATATGACATTCATTTAAGTTTTCTAATATTATAATATTAATATTTTTAATCTCTATTGCATTGGTTTCTAAAATATTTAGTACATAAGAGTATATGAATATTTACCTGCATATAACTCAATTCTTATGCACTTACATATCTAACATCTAAATTTCAATATGTATATATATGTACAGGAAATATATATTTTACTTTTTTTAAACTAATAGGAAGATATTTTTGATGCGAGAGGAAAAATGGATTGTATAATTATAAAATCAAACTTTAGGTGTTAGTGATGCCAATTGATAAGAATTGAGTTGTTTGTATGTAAAGGCCCCCAATTTAAACAGTTGAATTATGCGAAACATGAATTTTGCGTAGGGCTTAAAATGTAAAAATTAAGGATGTGAAAGCAATGTCGTGGCATTTGGAAAAATTATTCAGTCCGGAGACCGCACACAGGGTTACTTGCGGTAGCAAATAAAAAAGGGACACGTGGTATAGTGGGTCGAACATAAAAAAAAGTAGAAAAATTTTATTACAATGCACCCGGCCGGATTCCAACCCAAACATCCCAAAAACGTCTTTTTGTCATTTTCGGATCCTGCCAAATCGAACATTCTATCATTTTGGATCCCGCCAAATTGGAAAAAAGAATATTTTGTCTCATTTTGGTTTAGGGTTTAGGAATTATTTTTATTTTTCGTATTCGAAAGCTAGGGTAAGTCATCCGATGGATTTCTCTCTTGACCAAGAAATGTTGATGGAATCACAAAATGATTGCAAAAATGATGCCAATGAGTTGAGCTTATTAGCTGTGGCTGGAAGTATTCCACAGGTGAACTTATTTCTCTCTAATTACTGGTGCTATTAATGTCGTTCTAATGATAGTATTGTGGAGCTATTCCGGTGTGATTACTGTATTACTTGATTGCAATGTTATTGTTATGTTAGAGGGCAGACATAGTGTTATTTAGGTATTATCATGGTGTTATAGTTGTAGTATTGATTCTAATTACCCGGTTTAGTTGGAACTTGATGTTGACTATTAAAGATATTATCATTTTGGTATTCTAGTTGTTTTTGTCCTCATTTTTGGCTTATAAGAGTATTTAGGTGTTATTTAGGTTTTATCATGGGGTTATACTAGTGTTATTGGATCAAATTAATGATTTTATGGTATTATTTTTGTATTATTGGCTTTGAACTATACATTTGTGTTATTATAGTATGAATTTTGTATTATTATGGTGGTATTATGTATTATAGTATTATTTATGTATCATGTTATACTAGTCTTGGATTAATTTGGTTTTTTGAAGGGTTATTTTTGTCATTCTAATAGTGGTATGTTGAAATTTATAGTTCCCCGAGCCTGTAGCTGTGTTCATTGATTCAATTGCGGATAGCTTACTTCGCGCAGTGGGTCATAATGAGAAGGAAGCTTATGAACAATATTGTGCATATGCAAACCAAACTAGATTCACTGTGTGAAAGGACCACGTTGATTTTTGACCGAATTCAAAAATGATTAAGACAAATGATTTCATTAGTGGTAAGGCTGGTTTCAAAAAAGACTTGAATAATAATGTGACGATGAAGTACAGAAGAGGGGACATAAGGACTGGTTATCCAGCCATGATCTGATATGTCGTCTATGTCGAAGGTAACTGGTCGATTATGAAATTTATAGAAATTCATAACCATCATTTGGCAATAGAAGGTGACAAACATCTATTGCGTTCTAGCAGAAATATGAGTGATATCAATGCAAAAGTGCTCAAATCGATGACACAATCAAGGTTTTAAACATGCGATGCATTTAGTTTTTTGGCTACAGAATTTGGGGGTGTAGAAAATCTTGATTTCACGAAGAGGTATGCTTATAATTTTATACAAAGAGAAAAAAAAGTTAAAATTGAACATGGGGACACTAATTCTCTACTATGATTATTCATTGAGAGGTAAGCTGAGGATACAATGTTTGCATGGGACGTCCAAATTTTATGAGTCTGGTAGTTTGTTAAATTTCTTTTGGAGTGATAGGATATCCAAGCTTGATTACAATTGCTTTAGAGATGTCATAATATTTGATACAAATTGTAGACTAAATAAATACAATTTATGTTGTGCTCCTATTGTCGGTGTGAACCACCACTGACATTAGTGGGATTTTTGTCAGATGAAACATGTGACTCATTCAAGTGGTTATTCAAATCATTTATCCAGATAATGGATAACAAGCACGTGAGAACAATATTTACTGACCAGGATCAAGCAATGGCCAGAGCCATTGAAGAGTGTCTTTCGCACACTAAACATAGATTATGCCAATGACATATTTACAAAAAATAGTCTTTAAAATTCCATTGTGGTGTGAGCATCAAGAAAGTCAATGAGCTTCTTTATAAATGCATGAGTACATGCAACTCTGAGGAGGAGTTTGAAGAAAAATGGGGTACAATGATTGAGCTAGGAAATCTACATGAGAATGCTTGGTTGAATAATTTGTACAATATCAGACATAAGTGGTCAGTGAAATTCAAAAAGGAAATATTTGGGATGGGGATCCTATCAACGCTCGCTAAGAACGAATATAACCTGGTTTGATTGGAATATTCATTTACTGTATTCTTGGCTCCATGGTCGTATCATGGTTGTTCTAAGCATATATTTTTAATATTAAGCTGTTTTTATACATTTCATCACAAAAATATGTGAAATAAATAACAATAAAACCTTAATATTGTCTAAATTTGATTAGAATAAGCTAAGTGTGATTAGAATATTTTGTCATTTTACTACAGTTTGCGCTGATATTACCAAAATATTACCATAATACAACTAATATATAATAACACTCGCTAAGAAAGAATATAACCTAGTTTAATTGGAATATTCCTTTACTGTATTCTTGGCTCCGTGGTCGTATTGTGGTTGTTCCGAGCATATATTTTTAAAATTAGACATTTCGTCACAAAATTATGTGAAATAAATAGTAATAAATCCTTAATATTACCATAATATTGTATAAATACAATTGGAATAAGTTAGGTGTGATTATAATACTTTGCTAGTTTATTCCAGCCTGCGGTGAATATTACAAAAATATTACCATAATACAACCAATATATAACATTGCTCGCAAAAAAGGAATATAACCTGGTTTGATTGGAATATTCCTTTACTGTATTCTTGGTTCCGCAGTCGTATGATGGTTGTTCAGAGTATATATTTTTAATATTAAGTTGTTTTTATACATTTCATCACTAACATATGTGAAATAAATAAAAATAAAAGATTAATATTACCATAATATTGTCTAAATACAACTGTAATAAGCTAGGAGTGATTAGAATATTTTGTTAGTTTATGTTAGCCAACATTGAATATTACCAAAATATTACCGTAATACAACCAATATATAACAGCGCTCACTAAGAAGGAATATAACGTAATTTGATTGGAATATTCTTTTACTGCTATATTGGCTTCATGGTTGTATTGTGATTGTTTCGACCATATATTTTTAATATTAAGCTATTTTTATACATTTCATCACAAAAATATGTAAAATAAATGGCAATAAAACCTTAATATTATCATAATATTGTCTAAATACAACTGGATATTACCTAAAAACAACCAAAATGAAACAAGTGCAGAAGGATAATAATAGTTATATTCTCTTAATATTACCACATTATTACCACAATATTACAAAAATACTACCATAACAGAGGGAAAATAACAACCATGTTATCAAAAACAACCAGAATGAAACAAGTGTAGAGTTAAAAAATTTACCAAAAATAACCAGAATGAAACAAGTGAAGAGGGAAAATAACAACTATAATATCATAATATTTCTGCAAAAAATAACAACTATATTAACAACTATATTATCTTAATATTACCACAATATTATAAGAATACTACCATAACATTACTAATATATTAGCATAATATTCTTGCATAAGAAAAATAACGGTTATATTATTAAAAACAAGCAGAATGAAACAAGTACATAGGGAAGACATTAGGGACTGCACATTCTGTAATATAACATTCTATTTGCACACATGTTATACCGACATTCTAATAATAATGCAAATAAATTCAAATAACAATGAACTATGAGAAATAATCATGCCAAATATAACTTTACAGACTGTACATCAGGGAATTTGATACATTAGGGATTGTACATTAGAGACTGCATAGAGTTATACCAAAGTTCTAATCATGCAAATAAATCTCTTAACTGAGACAATATCCACAAGCAAATTTCATGGGCTAGCTCTACCCTAAATCTTAGCATGGCTTCTTGCCAACCCAGTTCTTCCCTCCAATCACTTATGTAGGTCTTTACTAATTTTTCCATAAACTTACATACAAACATGCCACAATCAACTCTATTGCTTTGGACTGGAACACCTTTAACGATTGAGAGTTGTCATTTCCTGGGTTTCTCCCTAAAAGAACTTTCAGCATCTCTTGCAAATTTTTTGATCTATAAAGTTTAATATGATACTGATTAGTGCATGGGCAAAACTGCATGGGTATACCTTTAACAATTAAGAGTATACTCACAATGTTGGTGCATACGATTTTG
The DNA here is from genome assembly GCA_002079205.1 of Phalaenopsis hybrid cultivar. Classification (NCBI taxonomy): domain Eukaryota; kingdom Viridiplantae; phylum Streptophyta; class Magnoliopsida; order Asparagales; family Orchidaceae; genus Phalaenopsis; species Phalaenopsis hybrid cultivar. Next base: position 3,149 of record JXCR01100277.1, on the reverse strand, counting down.
TGCATCTGGTTAGGTAATGAATCATATATTTCTCACTTTCTATCACTCAAATCCACAACCAACAATACCCAGTGCTCATTGTGTACAATAGGAAACAAAATAATATCAGCTTTTTGAACTGCTTCTTTCGTGATATGACGCACAAATGATGCGGTGTTACCCATCTTATGATAACTCTACATGAGAAGACAAATTTCTAATATATTCATATAGTTATTTAAATTTTAAATATACTTAATCAATTATCACCCAGTATAATGACGATACATAAGGATAAGGCCCAAAAAAAGATGGTGTAGCATTCCTCTTTCTATTCAAAATCATGGCTTAGGCATCAACATGGCAATTTGTAATCATTTAATTGCGCAGTAATTATTCCATTGACCTACGATCTATAAAAATGTCTCTAGTGTGTAACATAATATCCTCCCTACAGAATAACACAAAATCTTTGTGATCTTTTCATTTAAGACAAAAATAATGCATTATAAAAGGTGAACATTTACTCACTTATTAATGCATTTTGACATAATTTGATCGATCCTGCGTTTCAGTGGATACCATAGATTTGCCAGGAAAATCGATATGAGATTCTGCTGGAAGAGGCTACAAAAAAAACACACTTTTGACATATATAGTTAATTTAGATGATATAAAACAACGTATAAATACTCATTTCCAAATACTACTATGACATCATCTAGCTGATCTCCTAAAGTTGTCCGTGCCAGGGCTGCTGATCCTTCTACTTTTTCGCCTTCAATTATTTTTTGTTCTTCTGCAATAAGAGTGGTATGTACAACAGGTGATACAATTATTTTTAAGCCCATCTCGACTAGAATATCTATTATTCGTTCTTTTTTTATGGTTTGGATGTCACCCTCATCGACATTCATATCTACAGTGGCATCTTCATTGGGCAACATAGGCTCATCGTCTTCCCTTATTATTTTTCTTTTCTTCAATTCGAAAGTAGTGAAAGGAGAATTCAATTTCTTCTTTCTTTTACTTTGTCTGCCCTTAACTCTTTGGATTAAGTTGACAATGGACCGTTCATGAGAGCCTTCAATAGTGTCTCCTTCAACAAGGGAGGCTTGCTGGGTTCACTTTTCTCACAGAAGAGGACTGTCAGGTTCCCTCTTCTCCTACAGGAGACTGTTGGGCTCCCTCTTCTCCCACAGGAGTCTGTTGGGCTTCGTCTTCTCCCACAGGAGATGATTGGTGTGCTCCCCTAATGTTCAACTTATTATATACATCATCATGAGGGCTTCCACCATGAGGGGAGAATGGTTGGCATCTTCTCCCACCTCTTTGCCTTTATCACATTTCTATTTTTTAGCTTTATCAATCTTATTTTGTAGCACCAACATTTGCTCCTGCAAACTCGACACTCCAACAGTTATCGCATTCAAGGTTCTTTGCAATTCAATGAATTCTCTTGACCTTTAAGCAACTCAATTATTGATTCCATATTTTTATACATTACAGTGCACATTGACTTCGTGGCAATGTCGATTGAAAGAACTGGCCCCATATCAAATGATAAAGGTGCCTCTGATTTGCCTTGGAATTGAAACTGATCCAAAAAAAAAACATATGATTTTATTTAAAATAACAATTAAATGTAACTTGCCTGTTCAGTGTTCTACCTCTTAAAGACTATCAATTTGTGATGAGTTCCAGCTTATATTTGTTGGCCACTTCAACATTCGAGATCTGGCCTTAGGAGCGGCAGGAGTAACCACAGAAGTGTGCTCATAAAACCAGAGCCGTGTAAAAGAAAAGTCATATTTAGCTTTGCACAAAGAAATAAATATTTTTTGACGTTTATATGAGATACTAACCGTTAGAAAAAAAAACCATTTATATATTTCAAAAGGTCAGTTCTGTCTTATTTTGATGGCTACTGCATTAATATGCTCAATAAGGAATTCACAGAGCGCAATAGACCAATTAAATGAAGAAAATGTATGTACATTCTTGCCAAAGGTCTAAAGTCTTTTCGATACACCAAAATTACTAGAAAGACTAAATAAATTTGATAACAAAAAAATTATATACAATTGATTAAAAGGGGTAGAAGACTCCTCGATTCCAAATTTCAAAATATCCTATTTCATTTGGCGGGCATTAACACCACATGATGGAACTTTCTTCTGCTTTGACACTTCTCCTCTATTTGGCATGCCGATGAAAAGGGCAACTTCATCGAACATTATTCTCAAATCTTTCTAACCCATTATGAATACCATTTTTTAATGTTGCCAACATTGCAATATTTGCATTGTCAAGACATTGTCTTGCAGATAAGGTGCAAGCATAAAAAACTAATCAACTTTCATCATTTTCAGCTCATTCCTAATGTCTTCAGATATGACAAGCCTGACCTTATCGTGCACATCTCTCACTACGGATGACCAACATCTACAGCTCATGTAACTTGGGTTCATAAACCTACATAAAACAAAATAATGCAAAAAATATTAGGGGTCATATAGTCATTATTAAGTTGTTATTTCAGTGTTATTTACTCTTTGTTAAGGTGTTTAGGGAAAGCGGGTTATGTAGACAGGTTTTATTTTGAAATTAATTTGGTAATATTTAAGCATTATTATAGTATCATTCATGTATTTGTTTATAGAATTATTTAGGTGATATTATGGTACTATTTCCGTTGTCATTTGGTGTTAGTTGGTATTATAAAAGAAAATCGAGTATTATAAATGGAATAACTATAGTATTATTAAGGTATTATTGTGATATTATTTTGGTTGAGTTATGTGGTGTTAGTTTGGTATTATTATTAAAACTCTAGTTTTATTCAATCTTATTCAGGTATTACTAGGGTTGTAAATGAGCCGAGCTTGAGTGAGCTCGGGCTTGGCTCGTGTTCGACTCGTTCAAAATTGTTCGTGTTCGAAACCGACTCGTGTTCGAAAACGGCTCGTGAACAATCTGTTCGTGTTCGGCTCGAAATTGACTCGTTAAAATTAAACTATAAAAATAGATGTAGAGTGCTGGATTCAAACCTGAACCAAATGTATGCAAAAAAAGATGCAGAACTACATTACCACAAGAGCAATTACAATTTAAACTTAGATATAAATATATATAATATATTATTATATAAATAATATGTGTAATATATT
>JXCR01100267.1:0-10826 GCA_002079205.1 Phalaenopsis hybrid cultivar | reverse complement strand
CCCCCTGGGGTATTATGAATATAATGATTATGATTTTAGCTATGTTTTAACTATTCCTAGTGATGACATAACCAATTTTGCTCAATTTAACTTTGATCTTGATTCCTAAACCTATCCTCAAATTGTACTCAAGTCTGATGAACCCATTAACAAGGTTGAAGAAGACATCGACGATACTGATTACGATAGCGCCGGGAGTGAGAAACTAATTCTTGAGTGCCACGGTTCACCGCTTGTTATCAACATGGATCTTTCCGATGAAGACAAAGAACTAGAAGTTTTGCCTACACCATCCCGTGAAGAAGAAATTAAAGAAGTAAACTTAAGGAGAGGAAATGTATTAGCCCCGATAACAACTACGACAGATAAAGAAAAGCAAATAGTAGCTCAAGAAGAATTACCTCCAGTTCTGTCAGTGGAAGAAACACGTAGACAAGTAAAGGTTGGAGGATTATATAAAGTGGATTAAAACATGCTAGCTCATCTTAGGAAGTTGCCGGCCAAACTAAGCATCTATGGTGCTCTAATCCTATCGAAGGAGATGAGGGAGTCTCTGGTTACAGCTTTGCTTGATCCAGAGATTTGCTTAGCTTAGTTGGCCAGCACATCCTCGGATGAAGTTTGCTCACTAAAAGAACAGCTTGTGACAAACTTTACAGATGAAGACTTTCTGCTTGGTACCAGTGACCATAACCGACCACTCTATATCTCTGTTAATATCGGTAGATTCGTATTGTCCAAAGTTTTAGTAGATCCTAGAGCATCACTCAACATGACGAGTCTATGAACGTTGACCTATTTGGACATTGAGGCTCAGGATCTTACAGCTAACAAAATGATGCTAAGAGGATTTAACTAGAAGGGAGAAAGTGCCCTTGGATCGATTACATTGCTTATGAAAATTGGAGAACTAGTTACAACCGCCAAGTTCCATATCATCGACGCTGAGACCTGTTTTAATGCTCTACAAGATCGACCCTGGATTCATGAACACAATATGGTTCCATCGTCTCTACACCAATGCATTAAATATTACAAGAAAAGACAAGAGCATTGGATCAAGGGAGATTTGCAACCGTTTTCAGTTCATGAAGTTGGCATTCATGAAGATGTCATTTACTATGCGCCTCTAAAGAAAATTGTCTTCTCTCATGAAATTGTGGCAAATGAAGTGGATAATTCAGAGTTACAAGGAAGAAGCCATTCAACTCCACTTCGATAATCTACTATCATCTCTTCACAATGAGGCGGTATAGGCTCTTCTAGCCCATATACCCGAGATCGAGGCAGGGGACGTGGACGAGGAAGAGCCAATACGATTGTTGAACGGACTAGGCCGACCATCAATATTCATGATGAAGAGAGTTTTGAGGAGAAAATGATGACAATAAAATAGAAGAAACCACAGTACAAGATATCCTTGGAAGATGTGCAGAAATTTAAATATGAGTCAATGTATGATCGGATCAATCACTATGTGAATTTCTTGACTCTTACCCCAATTCTCCCTCATAAGGTTGAGATTTTAGAGGTCAAGGAAATCCGTAGCACTGGTTCAAAGCCGATCAAATTTTATCGTGCTTCTACTTCTGCTAATCTTGAGAATCATGGAAATTTGGATGAGAATCCTAATGAAGTAATGGAATGAACTTTTGGTTACTTTTCTCCTTGTGTATAAAAGTTAATTCAACAGGGATATTTGCCAAAAAAATGCCAAAATATAAATTGCTACTTTTTGAAAATTTTTGGAATGTTAAAAGTTGAACTCCCAATTCAAAAGAGGTAGCTTTTGGTGCTTCGTGGTTGTCAGATGACAACTCGTAATGGGAGTCGGCCACTTGTCATAATATTGGGCCTAACCTCTGTTGTTATTTCTATTGGCCTCTCCATTGCATCGAGCGACTAGCTATTTTCATAACACAGGCGAGTGGAGAAACGCACATCCTCGCTCGATCTTCATGTATCATCCTTCAGAGCATTCCTCTTCAAGCAACTATTGGCTACCTCAACTATGGCAGGTGTAGGGGTGGAGTTATGCTCCTCTGCCAAGATATGATTGTTGGTTAGCTCTAGCAATTTAAATAGAATTTTAGGTATTTGGAGGCCTAATGCGTAGTGGAAAGGTCTTTCCTTTAGCTTTGGGTTAAGGCAGTATGTGCAACAGTTGGTTCCACATCTCAAACTTCATGTATCTCTTTCTATAATCTAATGATAAATGAATGAAGGCTCTCGTTGTGCCCATGTCTTTCTTGCAGTAGGGTCTATCAACTCTTCTGTAGTTTTTGAGCACTGACAAATTGTGCCTCAAACATCCTCCTAAAATTGGCAAAGGTGGTGATTACTCCATGTGGTAGTTTGTTAAAGCACCTGAGGGTCGAACCCCATCAGCATGGTGAAGAAGAAACGACACTTGATAGCATCGATTATCTTTAGTAGAGAGATCACGATTCAAATGACAAAAAGTGGTTGGGCGGATTAGTCAGATCTTTGTAGGATTTGAGGGACGATGTCTTGAACTTCTCGGGGGGTCCAACAGTTGAAATCTACAGGGAGAATACATTCTCTAGCTGGCAGAGGGCCTCAGTCACCCAAAACACTTTTTGTCTAGCTATGTAGACCCCACACTATCCTTATATTATGAGACTTTTCAATTTTATGGGGCCTGGATTTCCCTTTGATCGTTGGGCATTGGCCCTTTGTCATGGGAGCTCAGTTCTCAAGGGGTGCATTCCATTCCTCGAGCTACTGCTTCTCTAATGGCCTTCTTTATTTGGATTTTTATTTGGTTCCTCAGCTCTTAGATTTGTTAATGCACAAATTCCTGGGTGGACTCCATGTTAGCAGTGTCTCATTGGTGGGCTTTCTCACCTAGTGGCACTCCTCTTCTTTTCATCAACATAATCCACACTCACCGCATTTTTTAGAATGTTGAATATAAAATTGTCATGTGAATCACACCCAAGAAATAGAAGGCAGAACATGAGAGAGAAGGAGAGAAGGAGAAAAGGAGAGAGGGAGAGGGAGAGAGAGAGGGAGAGAGAATTGATAGATTTTTAATCCCTAATTGATTAGCCTCTTATTATGGAAACGACCCGTTTATAGGCAAGGGGGTGCATGAAGTATAATTGCCTCTTGCTCCAATTTTAATAAGAGCGCTAAAAGGTAATTTAGTCATAAATAATTAAACAAAAACTCTTCAGCTCAGCTCCCCCATTGCTCAATTGCTTGCGGTTGGTAATCCTTAATTCGGAGAGGCTCACTCGACAAACTCTGCTTGGTTTGGGTAACAAATCGACTTGAATTATATGTCAATCGTTTGAAACCTTGCTTGGTCGATCTGGTTGGTTGGCTGGCTTCTTTGATCTGTCGGTCGACTTTTAACCCCTGAGACGATACTCCTAGAATCTAGATGGGGCTAAGATATACAACTGAGGGTGAATCATAGTAATATGACAAGCAGTCCACCCCTTTTGTAGGGAAATACTTTTAGATCATTGTGGTTCCTCTAGGATTACTCATGAGACCGTTGTGGGAATTGGGTCAATACATTCTCTCGGTTAAACAGGTTCTAATCTTCAACCTAGAGAACTTTCGTTCAAGGGAACTATGAGGCAATGGACCTTGTATGCTCACATGATATTTCATTTGACCCATAGTATGCCCTCTTTAACCATTATTCTTTTGATTTATTTGACTTCCTTGAGAGTTCATGCTGATATGTTTTTGAATTACGAAGTAGTACACCGCCCTCTTCATTTCTTATTTCTTAATGGACAATGGAATAAATTAGACTGAACATTTATTCCTCTTCCATCAAACGGCTAATAGTAGTGCACGTTGCAGTTTGAAAATTCTGTTTTGATGTCATTATAAAATTCTCAGTTTCAATACTTTTGCTAATTTTGGGATTTACAATCACCTTTTTTATTTCAAAATTTCACAAAATTATATTCAATTATGAAACAAAAATAAACTATTTAATTATTTGATTGGGCTTCATTAAATTTAAAGGCATTTAGATTCATACCGTAAAATTCTTATTTATTTACATAGTTAACACGTTAATTTTAGGTGATGCATTTATGCCACTCAAATCTTTGGTAGCAAGAAAAAATATCACTACGTTAAACTTTTATGAAGCGTAATGCAAGTAAAAAGTGAGCTTTTAATGTTAGATGTCTATATACATAAAAATTGAGGGGTATGCATGTAAATCCTCCTAAAATTTTATGTTGTTTTATACTGGTGATCGAAAGTAATAGTAGAAATTTTATGACTCCTAAAAAATTTTAGAATAAATGTTTGAAATAATTAATGAGTTGAGATTTTACAATTTTTAGGGGCTTTTACATTACGACTTAAAAAAATTAAATATGACATTTTAACTAACTATAGTTAAAAACTTATATTTCAAATGCCCAAAACCTTCAATAAATTGGAAATAGAGAGTGCATATCATGAAAAATGGGAGATTTAGGCTGATTGAAATGTTAATTTTTAATTTGGATGGTTTAAATATTATATTTAATATTTTGAATGATCGTTATATAAAAATCTCAAACTTTTAAGGCAGTTGAAACTCCTGAAATTAGTTCATTGAAAATATTTCCGATTTTAAAAATTTGTGTACTAAACTGGTCTGATTGGGCCAGCTTGGTATCATTTTTATCTTATATTTTGCTCTTATTTTAAATATACTCGAACATATTATAAGATATTTCAAGTAATTCTGCAAACAGCTACTGATGGTAAATTGTTTCCAGCAGCTGCCATCGCCACCACCTGATGACCACCATAAACAAGATATACATATTGCAAAACATAAGGAAAATAAAACCAAAATAGAAATGATCCCAAACCACCCATAAATTATGCTGAATAAAAATGAATGCAGCTCAATTACAAGCATAGTAAAATTGAAAGATTTTCGTATGGACCGCTCAATTTTTATGTATTAACATATCTAAAAGGTGTATTTCACTGTTAAAAAATTAAGATGGGAGTATTTTTTATGTGAAATGAAAGATTTGGGCGGTATAAATATAAGAAAGTAAAGTTCTGGTGTTAGGCATGTAAATTCATAAAGTGGATGGTGTATGAAAATGCCCCAATAAAACTTCAATGGTGCTTAGTTTCCAAAAAATGTTTTAATGCAAAGAGCATCAAAGGCCGGCTAATTAACAAGATAAGGGGAAAGATCTTGCGCTCAGAAATTAAGGCTATACAGATTTAGATTTAGTCATATTGGCACTATAATATGAATAACAGTGAAAGCGAATTTTTAAGGTAGTAGAGAATGTTAGTTGATAGCAGATCAAATAATGGATTCTATGGTGTAAAGATGTTATGGGTGGTAGAACTATACGAGACATTTACATATATACCACATAATTCTTATGTATTTACATATCTAACAGAAAAACTTTAATATTTATATTCATAACAATAAATATTTAGCATTGCAAAAAAAAATACCACGTTCAATATATTTTTACAAGTGAAAGACAACTTTTTTATGCATAAATATATTGCACCAAGAGGTTATAGATGTACACATAAAGCTTTGGGTGTTAAATGTGCAAATCTAGAACTGTGTAGGACGTATTTAAATTTCCCAAATTAGAAAATCAATCAATAAATTCAATTTTTTTGCACGTATTTACTTTATTTTATTTATGTTTTGATTTGAAATTAATAATGTTTGATATGTTCAAATATGTTTAGTTCTTATTAAAAAAACTCAAAAATTATTTTGAGTGTTTTCAAACATATTATAAATCAAAAATATGAAAAATAATGAAAAAATACACCAGCCTATATGCTTTTAAAAAAAAGACATTTACATACATACCACCCAATTCCTATGTTTTACATATCTAACATTTAAATTTTTCTTTTTACATTCATACCACCCAAATCTATCATATAACATCAAAAACACCATTATTTTAATTTTTAAAAAGTGAAACAAGCCTTTTCTTGAGATGAAAAAAACACATTTTGATGCATTTGGCAAGAAAACATAAATGTAAAAGTTGAAGTTCATGTGTTAGATATGCAAATACATAGGAATTGAGTGGTATGCATGTAAAAATCTTAAAATTTAAAGCAAAATCAAAAGTATTGAAAAAAAATGTCCCAAACAACCGTTAGAAGATGTGATATTTATCAAGAGCAAGGCCAGTGTGAGGGAGAAGCATAGCTGTAATTGGGGGATACATTAGTCAAGATCAAAGACTTGATTATAATTTGGGTAATTTACAGCAAGATCCCTTGAATTAATTTCATTTATAGTAGGTCTGTACATTCATTATCAAGTCCCCAAGTGTTCTAGAAGTTTCTTAATGTATTAAGGGTCATTTAAAAAGACTATTATCTGTCCTAAGCAAACAACACTATAGATTCAGAGCTGAATAAGACTTGTGATGATTACTGAGTTTTCATGAAATTCCTTTTAAGAAAAAAAATCCAAGTAATTATCCTAAGAAAATTTATTTGCTTATATACTACAAAGTCTAGAACACCAAAAGTTTCACCACAAAATAATACTGGAAAGAAATTTGAAGATTTAGGTACATACCACTCAGTTCCTATGTATTTACATATCTAACACTAAAACTTCGATTTTTGCATGCATGCCACCTTATATTTGCATGAAAATGTGCATCTAACTTTTTAAAAGTAAAAATGATGATAATTTTTTTGTGATGAATGATTTGGACTATATTAGAGCAAAAGGTGTTAGAAATGCCAATGCATTGGAATAGGGTGGCATGTATGTAGCTCCCATGGGCAGAAGCATACATTAGTGGATTTTGTAGGCCTAAAAGGCCCACTTTATTTTACAAAAAAGACCTAACTACCTCCACCCATCGAGCTTGCTTGCTGAAGTAACCTATTGAGCTCTCCTTTTGAAATGACTTGTCGAGCTTGCTTGACAAAGCAATCCTCCGAGCTCACTTGCCTAAATGACCTGCTGAGTTCTCCATAATTGCTCAAAATTCTCAAACCACCAACATTAAAGGCATCACTCAATGCAGACATGTGTCGGCGTCTATTTAAGAGTCAATTGATAATCATGTTGCAATCGTCTCGCAAATACATCGTTGACGGGCCTTGTATCATACATCCATAATATTTTTTTTGCCTAGCTCTCCATTTCATGGTATTTATATATACATACCACAAAATTTCTATATGTTTACATATCTAACACTTATAAGTTCATTTTTTACATTTATAACACCCAATTCTTTAATAATACCATTATTTTAACTTTATAAAAGTGAAATACACTTTTTTCATGCAGAGGTAGAATGGCACAAATGTAAAAAATTGATGTTTAAGTGTTAGTGTAAGGAATGGAGCTAGAAAGCACAGTTTGCAACACACTGCAGACGACAAAGGGGTGCATCGGTCCAGGGGAGGGAAGAGAGGGGAAAAAGGGTGGCATTGCCCATTCAGGTTGATAGCGCCACGGTTTCATGACTTCAATCCTAGGAGCAGAAAGGCAGCGCCAGGGAGTAGCACTACGGTGACACAAGCGATCCGTATGCAATTTGGGATTTAAGCCCTCGTTTCACGAATGTTCATACTCTCAAGATGTATTCTCTACGGTGCATAACATGTGTGAAGTGCGTCTGTGTCAAAAGGGTGAATTTTGGTCAGTGTTTTCTCTTGTGAGATTGAGAGAGGAAGAACTGTGAATTGATGTAAGTTCCAGTGGTGTAAATAATGGATTTGAGTAGTGTAATTTTGTAATATTTTCCTTTTAAAGTGAATTTTTTTGTGTGATGTGGTTCCATAAACTTTTTCTATTCTCGGATTCAACATAAAGATTGTGAAAAAGAGTTCATGGGCTGGTCATTTGAATAATTTCAACATCGTGACAAACCAATCGTGTTTTGTAAGCATCAAGTTAGATGACGAGGTCAGAGCAATGTTAATTTTATCTTCATTGTCAGATATCTGAGATTGACTTGCCATGACGATGAGCAATTCTTCAGGTAATATGAAGTTGAACTTCGATGACATCATGAGCGCTAAATCAAGAAGTTCGTAAGAAAATAGTGAGCAACGAATCTTCAAGTTTTATGTTAAATGTTGCAAACAAAAGAAGAAATTTGGACAAGAATACATGCAGAGATATATTCAAGTCAATAAAAGGAAAGTCCATGTCAAGAAAATAAAATGATAGATGAATGTTGGAACTATAGGAAGAAATGTCATTTCAATAAGGATTGAAAAAATCCAAGGAAGGCTGGTGGTGGAGGCCATGACAAAAATCTCTCTACAAATGTCTCCACAGGTGAAATTCAACGGCTCCCAAGTTTTATCATGCACGTCTCAACAAAGAAGTGTTTAAAAATTACACTCAAGAGTGATTTAGGGAAAGTAAATTTGAAGGATAACAAGACTTGCAGTATTATAGGAATAGGTGATGTTGATATTAGGTTATCAAATAGAGTAGTGTGAAAGTTTCATGAAGTTAGACATTTTCTATGTTTGGAGATAAATTTGGTCTCAGTGAGCCTGCTCGTAAAGTCAGGGTACATGACTAGTTTCACATGTAATTCATGGATGGTGACTATGAGGCAATGGTGTTGGCTCGAGGCAAAATTGATGACACCTTTTACTTGATCAATGAAATGACAGTATCCATTGATGTGGCTAAAACCAAGATTGATGCAAATCTTTGACACTACGGGCTTGACAATATGAGCAAGAAAGGTACGGAGTCGTTACTTTCTAAGAATAAGCACTAAGGTATGAAGTCCATAAAGTTAAATTTCTATGAAGAATGTGTATAAGATAAGATGAAGAAAATCTCTTCTCCAAAAGTGGGGCATTACCAAAATCTCATAAGCTGGAGTTGGTGCATATTAACCTATGAGGTCCTACTCCAATTAAAACTATTGGATGTTCCCACTTTTTCGACATGGGTTTACTTCTTAAAACATAAATCTGATGTATTTGGAGTATTTAAGATGTGGAGGTCATGATAGGGAATGAGACAAATTTAATATTAAAGTGTACCAAATCAGATAATGATAGCGAATATCGTGATTAGAGGTTTAGAAGTTATTGTGAATAAAAAGAGATTAGCAATGAGTTCATTTTTTCAAGGTCACCACAACATAATGGTGTGACTAAGCTCATGAATAAAACCGTCCCAAAGCATGCCAAGAGTATGAGATTGCAAGAAGGTTTGCAAAAAATAATTCTATGCAGAAACAACGAACATCGTTGTTTATCTGATCAATCGTGCTCTGTAAATACCTTTGAATGAGGTCTTGCCTGAAGAAGCTTGGAATGACAAAGGTAAATTTATCTTATCTAAAGGTATTTGGTTGTTCTGCATATTTTCATGTTGATGTAATGTCTAAGAGTAAATTTGAATTGAAATGTGTTAAGGGCACTTTCATTGAGTATATCTTAGATGAATTTGAGTACAAATTCTGATATTATCAATATCATAAGTTCATCAGGAGCAAAGATATTACTTTCAATCAAATAGAGATGTACAAGGATAGGAGAACTCAAGATCACCTGTCAGTTAATTCTGAAATGTCCAAATATGTTGAGTAGAAGACAATGATCATCAGGAAGATGTAGAAATGAGAAGTGTTCAATCCGATGAAGCACAGAAATTTTCTCAATCACCTGCTACAGAAGTCAGGAGATACAAAATAATCAAGAGACCTGAACAAAAATATTCTCATTCTTTATACTTTTTGTTGCTAACAGATAGTGATGAATCAAAATGCTATGAAGAGACCACTCAAGTTGAACATTCAAAAAAAAGAAAGATTGTCATGGATGACGAGATACAGTCACTGAGGTCAAATTAGACTTAAGATTTGACAGAATTATCAGATGAGAGGAGTCAAATGGTAGCAACCACAATAAGGCAAAACTTATTCTGAAGGGCCTTCATCAAAATGAATGAGTTAACTACACCAAGATATTTTCTCCTGTAGTGAAGATGACAACTATTAGAGTTGTGATGAACATTTTAGTAGAGAAAAATCTACTTTTATAGTAGATTGATGTAAAGACAAACTTCTGATATGGAGATATGGAAAAGGAGCTACATATGGTGCAACCGCAAGCTTAGAAGGTTCCAGGTAAAGAAGACTAGGACAGCGAAGAGTCTCTATGACTTGAAGCAGGCCCGAGGAAAGTTGTACAAAAGATTCAACAAATTCATGTCAAACAACGGGTACATAAAGTGCCAAGTAGGCTGTTGTTGCTTCATCAAAAAAATTGGTAATTACTAAATCTTACTTTTTTTGTAAGTGAATGCATGCTAAATATCAATAACTTGAATAAGCAAATCTCAACAGAATTTGAGATGAAGGATTTAAGTCCAACAAAAAGATCCTCGGGATGAGAATAATAGAAATAAGAGTACAAGTGCACTGAAGTTGTCTCAAGTAAAGTATGTTAGTAAGGTCTTACACAGGTTAAACAAGGGTGAGGCAAAACTAGTTTGCTCCCCCTTAAATAGTCACTTCAAGCTATCTAAGGAACTATCACCTAAGTCTAAAGCAAAGTAAGCACATGTGACGAGAACTTTGTATGCCTCAGCAGTTGGAAGTCCAATATATGTTATGATATGTATGAGATTAGATACTACACATATAGTGGGAGTGCTCAGCAGATACATGAGTAATCCTAGAAAACATCATTAGAAGACGGTGAAGTGGATTCTCAGATATTTGAGGGAACAATCAACAAAGCACTTTAATTTTAAAGTGCAGAGATTTATCCATAAGAATATGTAGATTCATATATGTTCACTTTGGGGAACAAAAATGATGATC
>JXCR01100262.1:0-14299 GCA_002079205.1 Phalaenopsis hybrid cultivar | reverse complement strand
TATTTGAAAATTTAATTAATTAAACATACATTTAAAGTGATATATTATCTTGAGAGATAGAAATATCACTTTATAATGAGTTAGATAACTTAAATTAAAATTTTTTGGATATTTGTATTGGTATATGATTAAAATCAATAAGTTTTTCTTATATCCAACTCAAATATTAGATAGGATTTAGATTTAATATGGGCTGCAAACTTCTTATAAGAGAAAGCTTCTATAGTTAATTACATCTTAAGTAACCAAAGTTACTTAAGAAAAGTCTCGATTAAGGCTGTGATTTTGACTTCAAGAAAATTAGAATTTTAGGCTTCCACGATTGGTTATTATGAATTTCAAATGGAGAAGGCTTAAAAGTGAAAAAATTATGAACAAAACAAAAAGGAAAAAGAGAAAGGAAACTTCAATGATACGGAGAAAACTTAGTGACATCTCAATAATATTATTATTGGTTTTACTAGTTTTGAATGAGATATTTTTTCGATGTTACATCCTCATATTTTATAAGAAAGTTTGGGATCTCATTCACACGATTAAGTGATCGTGAGAAAGTCTAAGACAATCAAAATGTACGTAGTAACTAGATGAGAAACCTTAGAACCCTATAACTAAGGCGAAGTTCATTTAAAAAAGGGAAACTTTGGAACCCTAATCTAAAGGAATGTAAAAACACAAAAAATACATATAATCAACTTATAAACCTGCCTGCATAAGGAATTCCATCTAAATCTTCTAATCATACAGAAAAACATGCAGGTCGATCTCAATGAATGTAAGATAGGACTAATTATTATTTATTTTACATTGGTGAGGTCTGTGGGAGTGTTTAATAGCAAACTGATTGAAGTTTTGTTGAGGGAATCAAGAATGTTGGGCATTGGAATAAGTCTCGGCTTTGAGCAGTTTATGGTCATAGGGAGGTTGTGAAGAGCTTAGAATTATCTGGGCTTGCTTGGGGTTCATCTGGATGAGTCAGATGGCACGGATGTGGGTTGGATAGAGTTTTTGGTGGACATTTGGTGGCTTGCCTTCTTTTAAGATTTCAATCATGGGGGCCTCCATTAGCTATAGAGGAAAAGCATGGGAGGAGCTTGAGCCTCATTAAGGAGCCCCAGGCTTGGTGGTTGAGATCATAGTTGGTTGGATTTGGTCCTGTATGGATATGATTTCAGCTTGATGGTTTAGGGTGCCATTTAGAGGAGTTTTACATTTGACATGATGGTTATTTGTCTCTTTGTGTTTGAACTATGTTGGATGAGGCTTTAGAATTTCATTTTAATGGGTCTTAATGTCATGGGCTCATTCTTAGTTCATGTGAGTTTTGGGATTGACTTGGGTTTGCTCTTTAGGTTAAGCTTGGGTTTAGACTTAGGATTTAGTCTTTAGGGAAGGTTAGCGATTGGTATTTGAAGAATGTTAGGTGGGCTAGGCATCTAAGGTGAGGCCTTGTTGACCTAACTTTTGTTGAGGTCTAGTCTTTCTTTCTTAGAAGCCACGGAGCTAGCCATAGAATTTTCCTATTGACTATCCTAGAGAGATAGTAATGGAACCCTAACCCATTAAAATTTCTAAACAATTCTTTACTCTTCTTGGATTTTCACATGTTGGTTCTAACCTATAGAATTTAGTGGAATGGAACCAGCATGGGGGAGCTCAAGAAGAGTCCCCACATGACTCTCTCGCCTTATGTTTAGCCCTGAGTGGTGTGATCTTTTTCAGCCTTGCACGCACGCTTGAACCCCTCACTTTCACTCATAACCTAAAATCATAAACTAAGTAGGCTTAGCCTGGTTCCCTTAATCTTTCAAAGACTCCAGTGGGTAACCCTTAGCCTTTGGCTGGGATGGCTAGGACCAACACAATAAAAATTCAAAATGAGGCTCCCTTGGTCTCATGGCACCATAAAGGTAGTTTTGTGATTAACCTTTCCATTAAACCCAAATTTTACTGAAAATCCCAAATTTTGGCCTTTTAGCCTTAAAACTTTTCCAAAATTATCAAGTACCCTGTTGACCTCACTTTTGGTTGAGGTTTAGTTTTTCCACTTTAGTAGCCTAAGGTCTAGCCTTAGAACTTACCTATTAATTATTCCTAGAAAACTAGAAAAGGAACCCTCACCATTATAAATTCTGAATTCTTCTTTGCTCAACTTGAAATTCCACATATTGGTCCTAACCTCCAGCACCTGGTAGGTGGGGTCATTATGGGGGAACTCAAGATGAGTCACCCTTAGGACTGTTGGACCTTAGGGTTGACCCTAGGTATTGTTCTAGGGCTTAAGGTACATACTTGCACTCACAATCACTCACAACCCTAAATTTAAACTTCTAGGCTTTGGTCCCTTGATCCTTTTGGGAGACTTATGTAGATGGACCCCTAAACACACTAGCCTTAGGCCAGGGTTTAGCTAAGACCACTACATAGAGGACCCAAAATGAGGTTTCCATTGGTCCATGGCTTATTGATGGTGGTTGACACTCCAATTCTACCGAGGTACCCAACCTAGCCTTTTGCCGCTAAACTCCACCAAATTCCTTGGATACCTTTGGGACCCCAAATTTGGCCAAAATTCCCAATTTACCCAAAATACCCAAATTGGTTCAAAAATCATTTCAAACAACTTGAAAACACCAAAACTACCCAAAATCACCAAAATTTGCCAAATTACCAAAATACCCCTCTTTAGCCCAAAATCCAAAAAATTCTCAAAACCACCTAAATATTCTTAATTTCATTTTCTTCAACTACCACATGAGCCAATTTAGTTAATTTGATCACCTTTGACCAAAACCCCCAAATTGCTCTTTAAAGGCCCATTTTTTTCCCAAATCTACCTCAAATATCTATCCAATTGGTCTTAATTTCCCCAAAATTCAATTTCAAACTCAAATTAACCCTTGATATGACCAACCTAGACCAAATTCAAGTCCAATTAGTCCATGATTTGAACCCAATTTTGAGCTAAACCAAAAACCCAATTTTGGCCCTCTGACTTGATTCCACCAAATTGAACCCATGGTCTACTCCATTTGCCACAATTTGTGTTGAAAAATCTTCATAACATTCCTACACATCAAATTTAACCTTCAATTGGCCTTAGTGAAGCCCCAATTTCATTTAATTTCAACTTAAGTCTAAAAATCCCCAATTCTGTCCCAAATTAGCCATGTCCCCAAATTTCTCCAAATTGAGGGCCTTAACCTCAAAATTTACACTCTAAATCTTCAAAACATCTCCCTTGATCATGTGGACCATTCAATTTGGACTTAGCCCAAGGCTAGCTCAACTTAGACCCATGTTTAACCCAACATGACCAAATTGACCAAATTTCAAAAAATCCCTCAAATTGACTCACCAATTGAACTCAAAATCACTTCAACCCTTCACCAAAAATCTTCACAACAATCATATACACAATGTTGATCAATCAATTGGGTCAATTGACATAGCTAGCCTAGCCCAAACCTAATTTTGGTCACTTGAACCCACATTGAACCCATGCACTAAAGATGGCCCAACTACCCTAAAGTCATCAAATCAATGACTCCACAGCCATTAGTTAGACCCTCGTGATAAGCCTAAACCCCATGAAACCACCTAAGCTAAGCCATAGATCAAATGTCCTCTAAATCAAGGGATTCAATGCCATATTTGCTTAAGCCTTAGATATTTTTGCCAAAATAAAGCCTAAACTCATTAAATTGTTGTGACATATTCCCCTGGCTCACTTGACCTCCCTAGCCACCTCCTAGTGGCCCAAAAATGGCCAAACCAAGAGCCACCCCCATGGGATTTAATCCAATTCAAACTTAGAGGCCACCTCATCCAAATTGAAGCTTAAAGCCTCTCTGCCCTCTACTTAGGCAGCACATTTCACCCTCCAATTGGCCATGGTAGCAAGCCTTGGGCCATTTTTTATAAAAGCTCCCCTCCATGGCCATGGAAAGAGAGCTAAAAATTCTTCTAAGAGACTTACCCAAATTGATCCCAAAGCCTCTTTAAGACCCCCTTAGTGCAATCAAACCACCACATTGCCCTGTATCCCCTTGCCGGAGCCCAATTTTTGAGCTCAAAACCTTACCCGAGACAGGACAGAGCTATCCACACCTCTACACTCCACCAAACTCAAATTAAAATCACGCACACCTTCATAGAATTGAAAGAAACCAAAGCCCCATCAAATCTCCCTTCCACAGAGCCCCTAGCATAACTCTAGACCAACACTTGAAATCGAGTTTGGTCAAATTCGTACTTAGACCTTACACCGCAGTAAGAGGCTTAATCCCTAGCCTCCTTGCACTCCAACAAATGTCCCGAGAGTCTCTGATCAAAGCTTCCCTTCTCAGAGCCAAGGTATTGAACCTCTCCTCCTCCCGAGCCTATTTTGATTCTCCATTTGATTAGGCTTCATTTAATTTCATGATTATCGTATGGATATGTTTGCCTCACTTAGACGAGTCCATAGGATCAAACCCAAAGTGATTTGGTTAAGTCTAGGCTCAAATCTTAGGGTTTTAGTGTGGACGGTCAGGGGATCAATCTATCGGGGATGATGACGGGGAGCTGTCCGATCGCGCGTATATCAGATGGACAGAGGAGACCGAGCCGGATAGTGCTTCCTTACATGACCAGTGGGTCGAGTCAGCGGCTACGTGGATGGCGGCGTACAACCAGAGCGCGCCATGCGTGCCTTCAGAGCTGTCGAGGTTACAGTTAGCGTCGCGCGTTTAGATAGAAAAATAGGGATTTTCTTATTTAAATAAACAGTCCTAGCTTTAAAAATTTATATCTTGGTGTAAAAAAATCACTAAAATAAAATAAAAATACCCTCTTGCTCAGTGAACAGAGGAGAATAATGTGGAAATGGTTTGGAGTCTATTTGATGCATATTTTATTTTTAAATAATTAAACACTGATTTAAATGTTTTGATTCTCCATGCATGTAGGAATATCCCCATGGCTTGAAATTTTAGCATGTTGTTGCCTCTGCCTTAGGGAACATCCTCTGATTTTTCCAAAGTCAGAGGAGGTCTCTAGAAAGAGATCCATATTTTTTTATGTTTATGTCTATTATTTACATAAATTAATCATGATAATTAGCATACTGCTTAGAAATTCTAAGAAAATTTTGGAAGGTTTACCATGACAAGAAGATCCTTTAAAAATAATTTCATTAGTTAAGTCATTAAGAATACACTTAATTTTCACCAACCCTAACACACAAAAAAAAATTAATTTTGGGTAACATAAACATCTAAATGACTTAATTTTTGATTTTCACTAAAATTTAAACTCTAGAGAACTCCCCATAAAAAATTCAAAACATTTGAAGTTCATTTAATATCTTAAATTGATTTTTCAAGTTAATTAGCATTTTTGGTACTAAAATAATTTTTTAATAATTAAAATATAACTTGAAAAATTATAAAACTCAGTTCCTGGAGTTCTCTGTGATAGAAAAATTTTATAAAAATAAAATTGAAATAAAAATAAAAGCTTTATTTTTTGACCTATTTTTAAAAATTTAAAATAATTAAAAATCCATAAAAGTCACAAAAATTAAAATTCATGGAAATTTCTAAATTGCTTCCTAAGCACTTAGGAATAATTGGGATATTTTTCGTGATTTTTTAAATAAAGATATTGAATTTTGAATCTTAAAGATAATTTTTAAAGGCTAAAAAGGTATTTTCACTAAAATAATTCCAATAATTCAAAGAAAAATTAGAAAATGTGAAATTTATTTCTCTATGTCCCTTGAAATCAGAGAGCTTTAATAAAAATATAAAACTTAATTTTCCATATTTAAAATATTTTATAATTAATAAATACCCCAGAAATTAAAATAATTCTTAAAATTCAAATAAAATTCAAAAAAGCATGAAATTTGGTCTAAAGTTTTCTCTGGGCTAAAGTTACCTCCAGTAAAAATTTCAAGAAATTAGGATTTACCTTGGTCAAGTTAGGAAGTTTCTTTGAAAAATCCTATTTTTGCATTAAAAATAATTATATTGATAAATTTAATTTTGAAAAATCACACTTTCTCCTCTAATGTCTCAATTTACCCATGAGTGAGGTAGGATAAAAATTCCAAAGTCATTTGAATTAAATTTGATGAATTATGAAGTGACAGAGCCTTATGGGCAAATGTGTAATTTTGGAAATTTAGCCTTAATTAACATTTAGGCCTAATTTCAGAAAGGGAAATGAGTAATTTTTTATTCTAATTAACATATTTTGATGTTTGAAACGCGATGGGTTAATTGATAGAAACCAACCCCACTTGTCCTAATTAAAATAGGATAAATTTGCAATTTCCCTAAATTATATAAGTTGGGATTCCAATCAATTAAATGATTCTAAACTTAAGGGTACGATTTTGGGTGTCAATAACTCACTAATTTAATACTCATATTTTATGAACACCAACAAAAAAATATATATGTATGAATCATCACCATCGCTTGTAAGTCAATTTCATTTGCAATGATTAAGACACTCACCAAAAATCTTAAGGGCTTCGTAGTGATCTAAGTTAAATTAAGATTGATTAAATGAGGATTAGAAAAAAAAATATAGCTAAAATTTAAGACCTTTAAAAAAACACTACAAGCCCAATTAGAACCAAAATTTGGCTAAGTGTTCCAACAACATTAGCTTGCCCCCTTTAAGGGTCTTCACCCATATAATTCTTAAATTGAATCACAAGTGACACTTACCCTATTCTTAGGGATAATTGAGACATCAATGCTCACTGAGCACTAAGGGTATTTACAGGATGACTTATTAAGCAACATATAAATTTTAAAAGAACTCGGGATTTTCCACTAGGCAGCGAGAGAGTAGCATGAACCTGCTTCTTTCTCTAAATCTGTTGGATACCTCAGAGATCTACTAAACTTAATATGTTTTGCTTGAAAAAATCATTCTTAATTAAACTCCTAATGACCCACCAAGATAACATAGGGTTAGGAAAACTACTAAAACCTTACTTTTTTGCCTCTATATAAAATTGCCCTGACAAGCGTTTTAAGTTTCAGGTGGTGGAACGAGAAGACTCTTCAGGTACGCTTTTACAGTGGTCAGTGTTGTCTTTCTTGCACTTTTATGCTATACTTTTATGCTTACACAAATTTACATGCTAAACAATGATGTTACCCTGCATGAAAACTAAAACTATCAGGATAGCCACAAAATCAAAACCAAAACTAAAACTAAAATCAACCAAGATAAAACTCACTGGATATCCACAAAACCAAAACCAAAACTAAAACTAAAATCAACCAAGATAAAATTCACCCCCACGCATTCAAAATATAAAACAACTCAAAATTTAATCACAAACATCACATAAAACCACAACTTCAATTAAATATTCAAAATATAAAACAACTCAAAATTTAATCACAAACATCACACAAAACTACAATTACAACAAAATTAAGATGTCTCTATTGAATGATCGGGAATCCCTCGGAGGAGGTAACCTACGATTGCTAAAGAGGCTTCCCAAGATCTAAATGAAATTATGGAACTCATTAAGTTGAGTTTAGTAAGTTTATTTGGACTAAGTGAATCTGATAAAAAATAGTGGTGCTGGAACGAGGGAATCATACGATCCTAACCGGTGTCGCTCTAACCAACTTTAACATGCCCCCATAAAATTTAAAGGACTTCAATCATAGGGCCATCTGATTTGACATCATAACTAGACACCCTAGAAAACTTAACTCATCACGGCAAGGAGCTTGGAGCTAGCATGGTGGGCAGAACGACCATCTTCAATAGCAAAACCTGTCTTCCCCAGCTAAATCAATCTTCCTTCCATAGAATTAAACAAAAAAGCCATAGGATTTGGAGGTTGCTTGCTTATGCAACGTAAATCCTCACCTTATCTTCGCATAGCCCTGCTATACAATATAAGCCCTAACTCGTCTTAGGATTCCGAGGTTGTCGTTTGTTAATAGCCCTGCTATACAATATAAGCCCTAACTCGTCTTAGGATTCCGAGGTTATCGTTTGTCATGACCTAAATCCTCACATCTTCCTATACAATATAAGCCCTAACTCGTCTTAGGATTCTGAGGTTGTCATTTGTCACAACCTAACTTCGAGGTTTCTTGCTTATGCAATGTAAATCCTCACATCATCTTTAGGCCTTTGTATAGCTCTATACAATATAAGCCCTAACTCGTCTTAGGATTCCGAGGTTGTCGTTTGTCATGACCTAAATCTATACAATATAAGCCCTAACTCGTCTTAAGATTCCGAGGTTGTCGTTTGTCACGACCTAAATTCTCATATATTATAGGCTATCTTTGTGATTGGTTCACACAAATATAAGCCCTAAATTAATAAAATTTGCAGGATGAAACACTCAAATGATTTTTCATCTAAATTGAAGACAAACAATAGGATAGACTGGGAAGTCACCAAGGTTTTTCCTTTGGATCTATGACCTCCCCTAGTTTTTCCTCTTTTGGATTCCAAAAACAAAATGTTCCAAATTTGAACAAATCCCCTTTCACACCTCTACATCCGATCTCATTGAAAAGACCTACCTTTTGAAACTCCTTGAAGATAACATTTCTTGTTTTTTATCGAGAGTCTTCTTAGGTGACTTTGGTCATTTAAAATGTAATTAACTATAGGGGTTTGCCATTCTAGGAAGCATGTCTGAACTCAGCTTAATATAAACCTTATTTAATCCTTCATATTAAATAGGAGAACTTATCAGCAAATACAAAGGTTTCGTAGACCAGACGGGATATTAAATAGGGGAACTTGTCGGCAAATACAAAGGTTTCGCAGACCAAACAGACGTCATATATCTTAGTTTATTTGATCGAGCCTCATCCTCAAGTCTTGTGTTTATCCTTCGGGATAGATATAGGAGTTTATTTGATCGAGCCTCATCCTCAAGTCTTGTGTTTATCCTTTGGGATAGATACAGGATCCTATTTGATCGAGCCTCATCCTCAAGTCTTGTGTTTATCCTTCGGGATAGATACAGGGTTTGAAGTATAGTGTTCTTTCATTTAAACTATGAAAAATATGAGGTCAGTTTGATTTTATACTTTTTTAAAGTTCAATGTCCTTCCGAAGCAGGCAACAAGATTTCGATTCCAGTGACCGATAGCTTCTTACGACGGGCAACTCCTCCAACCA
Source organism: Phalaenopsis hybrid cultivar (assembly GCA_002079205.1). Classification (NCBI taxonomy): domain Eukaryota; kingdom Viridiplantae; phylum Streptophyta; class Magnoliopsida; order Asparagales; family Orchidaceae; genus Phalaenopsis; species Phalaenopsis hybrid cultivar. The sequence continues at coordinate 5,128 of JXCR01100262.1, read as the reverse complement.
AAATAGCGCCGACATACCCCGTGAACCCTAAATTTCCAAAAATGATCCAAATCCTCAAATTTTATCTAACATCGCAAACCACTCAACCAAAATTTTTAAAATTCTCAAAATACCCACAAAATTGCCAAAATTACTAAAATACTCTTCATGTCCAAAAAATTCCCAAAACCTCCAAACTCATTCCAAACCTCTCCTAAATTAATCCTAACCCCCAATTGGACCCAATTTGGCCAAATTGACCAATTTTGACCAAAATCCCAATTTTACCCTTAAAGGCCCAAATTCCCTTAGTTCACCCCCAATTTGCACCAAATTGATTTCAAAACTCTCTAAATTTCAAATCCAAATCAAATTTCATCATGTCCGAACCTAATTGAAACCAAAGTCTATCCCAATTGAATCCAATTTCAAGTTCAAATCCCAAGCCTAGTCCAAATGCCACAAACTTGGCTTAATTTCAAAATTCTACCAAATTGAACTCCCTAGCCCATTAAATTCCCAAAAATCCACTTACTACACTCTTCATGATAGTCCCCTAAACCAAATTGAACCCTCAATTGGCCTAGAAACAAAATTAAAGCTGTCCTAAATCCAATTCAAACCAAAACCCCTAATTTTTCCTTAAAATCCAATGGAAAATGAGAAGGAGTCAGACGAGGGATCTGTTCATAAAGGTTGGGCCAGGTCAGTGCTGATGCAAAAGGTAGCATCAAATGGGAGCATGTCGCGTGGAGCTTCAGAGCTGCTTGGGATGAGTTGGCTGCTGCTTGGATAAGTAGAAAATATGGCATTTTTTATTTAAATTAATTTAGAAACTTTAAAAATCCGTAACTTGGTATAGAAAATTCATAAAAATGAAATAAAATACCCTATTTCTTACGAGGTATTTTATTTTTAATTAATTAAATACTCTAGAGAGTGTTCTAATTTAATTTAATTTAATATTAATTACCATCGCTTGAAATCTGGAGGGTTTGCTCCTCGTGAGATTAGGAGTGTTCTCTAATTTTTTCAAAGTTAGAGAACACCTCCAACTAAAAAACCCCTAATTTCCAAGGTGAAGTCGCTATTTTTAAAAAAATAATTATATAATATAAAATAAAAATAAAAAAATATGAGATTTATTCTAGTAGGTTTCATGTGGCCAGAAAACTAGAATAAAAATAAGAGGAGTTTACATAATTGTGCACATTATCATGGCTAATTAAATCATTAAAAGTCATAAAAAATTAAATAAATATAATTTAGCCCAAAAAAAATTAAAAATTATTCCACACTACTGTAAAAAAATTTGAAACCCATTTGAAATAAATTTAATATCAAAATCTATTTTTCAAGGTAAATGAGATTTTTGTATTAAAATCATTTTAATAAATAAAAATATAATTAGGAAAATTATGAAAATTGGTTTTAGGAGTTTCTTATGATCACAGGCACCTAAAAAAAATTGGTTAAAATAGTTTATTTTTAGGTTATTTTTAAATTTAAAAATAATTAAAAATAGTTAAAGATAACAAAAAATATAAAAATACACCAAAACATTTCAAATTGTTCCCTAATCACTTTGGACCCTTTAAGATATTTTTCCTAATTTTTATAAAATAGTTATGTATTTTTAAAAGCTAAAAATGTATTTTCTTTAATTTTTCATTAAAATAATTATAATAAATAAAATAAAAATAAAAAAAATAAAAAGTTTATTTCTCTGAGTTCTCTGGACTTAATGGATTTAAGAAAAATATAAAAAGTTAATTTTGAAATTAAATTATATTTTCCATTTAATTAATCACTAAAATCTATAAATCGTTAAAATAATTAAAATGTAACTCAAAAAATCATGAAATTTAGTCCAAGTGGTCCTCTGACTTAGGTGAACCTCCAATAATTTTCTTAAGTATGGTTTATCTTAAATAATTAAATGAATTAATATTGAAAATTTCTATTTTTTGAGCTAAAATAATTATTAAAAATTGAAAAAATATCAGAAAATCATAATTTCTCCTATGATATTTTAATTCACCCATGAGTGGGGTACCACAAAAATTTTAGTCTTTTGATTCCAATTTAATGAGTTTTCAAGTGAAAAGCCCTCAGGGCAAAATGGTAATTTTAGGATTTTGAGGTCCTAATTAAATTTTAGGATTAATCAAAGGGTAAATGACTAATATTGATCATAATAAACTCCTTTGATGATTAAAACATGAGGTTTTAAGAGGTAGAAACCAATTTGTCACCTTTTCTGCAACAAAGGCAAAAGTGTAATTTTTCCTAATTTTTGGGATTCAAAAGTTAACCTAATTGGATGATCCTAAGGTGGTGGGCTTAAGCTAAGAAGATAATAACTTAGTTATTTGAAGCCCCAAATTGGTGATTAGATGATAATTATGAGCTTTTCAATGAGAATTAAATTCACTTAATTTAACATTTTGATTATTGCAAAAATACCCTAGATTTAAGGGCTTAGTAGTGAGCTAGGCTTGATTTCAATGTGCTTGATGAGGATTATAAAAATAGCAACATAATTAATCATGAACACCCTAAAATACGATGAGCCCAGCTTCAATTGAAGGTCCAAGATCTTAATGACTTGATTCTGCCCTTATGGGAATCCACCTACATAACTCTTACATAAAACATCAAGTGAATGTTCAGGTACCCTGCTCATAGGATAAATAAAATATTAAGGTTCATTAAGCACAGGTGCAGTGACTTTATATATGCTTAAAAATACAAGAATTTGATACTGCTGCTAGAAGATTTAAATCCTCAGCAACGGCGCAAAAAACTTGACAATGATTATAGATTTGATGAAGACGTGTATAAAATATTCAATAATTGCAAAGTCACACTTATCAACGCAAGTATACGTATCACTCAAGTAATACAGGGCTCTAATGGAGTCCTGGATATCAATCTCATAGGGAGTAATATCAGAGGCTACGAACTAAGATTTAAAAAAGATCAATACTTAATCACAACAATATAGTTCAAATTGCATATTTGTCACTAATAGGCAATTGAAATAAAATTGTAATTTTAATAAACTCTTAATTAACTAATTTTACTAATAAAGTTTATAATGTGAAGTTTAATATATAAGAAAGCATCCTTCTCCTCGTCAAGAAATTTAAGTGAATGGATAAATTGAATTAGTTCAAATTGTGTGTGTCAAATAGGAGCATACCTATTCTTTACCCTTTGGACCAGGCATAAAGAACATTGACTACTCCTATGCTTGGTTACTGAATCTGCGGCTAGGCTGGAAGGATACCGGCTCTCACTTTGAAGCTCCCACTTTCCCCTCATCTGAGGGCTAACATCTACACTTCAGCACCCAAACGATGGGACCGAATTGAGGATTTTAGTCTGTCACTCTAAAATCTCCAATTCTGCGCCCAATAATTTTTATTTCCCTATTTATTTGCACCCAACTTTCAATGACTTTGACCTCCCTAAATCTTGGATGTAGTCTTCACTGTAGTTGTAAAACTCAACATATTTTAACAAATCAATTGACCATATTGAAAGTAAATTAAGATTAAAGTGAAAGATCATCACAAGTTCTTTAACATTCTCATGGCACAACCAATTCAAATCATCATTTCACAAAATCTCAAGACAAGGAGAATGACAGAGAAAACTACTTAGAACTCATGGAGAAGATACGACAAAACTTAGAATTTATATATAAAAGTAAATTCATACAAACTTCAATAAGTAAATACCACTTATCTCTAATTCCTCCCCAAGCAAACTCCTTGAAGTTCCTCTGATTCTCTTCCTTTCTTTACCGCACATAGAATTCTCCTTCAAAGCGGCAAGGAGGAAAAAATCTCTCACTTTCCTTCCACTCTTACAATCTCTCAAAGAATTCCTCACAATACTAACCCTAAATTACACTCTCTACACTCTAATGGACACACATGGACAAATGTTGACACTCGTAGACCCACCTAGATCCCCGTAGACCCTTTGGACCTTTTTTCTCGGCCTCCAAATTGTTTATTTTAAAGTTGTAGAAGAGTTTTCAAGAGTTGCCCAAGAGTCCCTTCAAAAATCGTCCACATTCAATGCATTTGTTGAGAGAATCGACGTGCTCGCTGTCGGCGGCCTTGATGGCACCGTCAGCGACCTTCTAGAATATTTAATTCTGGACTCTCGGGAAAAACCCGTTGTCGGCTCCATCGAGCTCGCCTTCGGCGCCCAAGATCAAATCTTCATATTTTGGTCCTTTTTTCTCCAAATTCGCTCCTTTTTGCATCTTTTTGCTCCAATGACCATAATTCAATATTCCTGTAACAAAACATCAAAAATACCTTTCTTTAAAGTGCAATATCATCAAAATCAGTGTAAAATAGGTATGAAAATCTCAACATATTTTCCTTTGGTCAACAAGGTAGATTAATCCATTGAATTTAAACTTTGGATGATTAATTGAATAATACAATAAATTTAAATGAACTCGAAATGGTTCAAAGGGTTCTAAAAGTTATTTAGAGTATGCCCCAAACACTTTTATGATCTCTTAAATATTTTGAAGGACAATTGAACTTATTATGTTTTACTCAAGAAAATCATCCATTAAAACTTATAGAGACCCACCAAGTTATGTCTCAGGACTCGATAGTTCACCTAAATCAATAGAAATTCCCTATAGTACTTATCCCATATTAATTGACCCAGTGCTCAAGGATTTGAGTCTTCCCTAAGGTATTTGAATCCTTGTGAGCAATTAGGGATATTTGTTTAAACCACATATGGATCATTGGGCTTGTGTAAGTCTGAGGTCTAGATGGCTAGGGCGATGACAATAAAATTCTAATGTGTGTTAAAATGAGGGATACGATGTGGGATTTAGAATAGTATCTCCTACCTTATGGACCCTTGATAAAGGAAAGGATAAGGACTGATGATACTATTCGACGACTCTTGAGGTGATAAGAAGTCCCAATACTTTTAGGTTGACAGTAGTCCTACCTTGATCTAATTAATTAACCTGTAGCCTGCACCACTCTACATAAATGCTTTAAATGAAAGTTCCCTTTACAATGAATGAAATTTATTTTGCATGATAAATTAACTTTTATATGCATGAAAATTAAATTTAAAATGTAAATTTATATAGGCT
>JXCR01100257.1:93906-110716 GCA_002079205.1 Phalaenopsis hybrid cultivar | reverse complement strand
GAAAATGTCCACACCATGCTCTATCAGATTGGTTAATAATTCAAACATTTTATAATGGATTAGTAGGATCACTTAGATCTATTATAGATGCTGTCGTGGGTGGATCACTAATTTCAAAACCTTTTGGTGAAACTTATTCTTTAATTGAATAAATGACTATTAAAAATTTTCAATGGCCCTCTGAAAGTGTAAAGCCTAAGAGAGTAGCTAGTATTCATGATTCTGATGCAATGTCTATTTTAGCATCTCAAATTGCTGCTATTTTGAAAAGGATTGATCAAATAGGAGTGAACTATTCTCAAATACCCTCAGTATTAGAGGAAAATTCACTAGAATAGATCATTGATACTCAATTATCTTATGAAACTTTAAATGCTATAAATAATCAAAATAACAATCCCTATTCTAACTTTTATAATCCTAGATGGAAAAAATTACTCTAATTTTAGTTGGAATAATTATAACAATTCGGTGAATCCCTCCGAAAATTTGAACAACCAAGGAAATTCTAGTTATTGACCTTATTATCCTCCTAGATTTAACTCTAATCCTAACCCACAAGTTAAGGAAAATAAGTTGATGATGGAAGAAATAATGTTAAACATGGGAAATCAAATACAAAATCAAGGGGCTACTATAAAAAATATTGAAAATCAATTAGGACATATTGTTACTGCACTTAGTGACAGACCTTTTGGAATGCTTCCGAGTACGGTGGAAGTTAATCCAAATGATCAAAATAAGGAGCAAATTAAAGCTATTAAATTACAAAGTGGAAAAGAAGTTGAAAACAAGGTCCAAAGAGAAACTAAAGTTGATGAAGAGAAGGAAGAAATGGAAAGTGACCAAAATGAAAATGAACAAACATAAGGTACTTTAGAAAAACCATTACCTCCCTTTCCTCAAAGACTAAAGCAGAAGAATAAAGATAAATAAATTACAAAACTTTTGGAAATCCTTAAGAAGTTAACAATAAACATTACTTTTGTTGAAGCTTTGGAACAAATGCCGAGTTATGTGAAATTTATGAAGAATATACTAAATAAAAAAAGAAAGTTTACAGATCATGAGAGCGTTGCACTCAGTGAAGACTGTAGTGCTCTTATTCAGAAAAAGCTTCCTAAAAAATTAAAAGATTCTGGTAGTTTTACTATAGCTTGTGCTATTGGTGAAATTTTTTTTGGAAAAGCTTTATGTGATTTAGGAGCGAGTATCAATCTTATGCCTTTATTGATCTTTAAACATATAGATTTGGGAGAGATTTCCCCTGCTACTGTAACTGTTTAGTTAGTTGATCGACCAATAACTTATCCAAAAGGAGTTATAGAGAATGTATTAGTAAAAGTGGATAAATTTGTTTTCCCTGTAGACTTTATAGTATTAGATATGGAGGAAGATAAAAAAATTCCTATTATTTTGAGGAGACCATTTCTTGTAACAGGGAGAGCTGTGATAGATGTGCAAAATGAAAAATTAATAATGAGAGTTAATAATCAAGAAGTAACATTTAATATTGCAAAAGCTATAAAATATCCAACAATATAAAAAAGATAATGAATATTTTAGGATGGAAGTAACTGATTATCTANGATAAAAAAATTCCTATTATTTTGAGGAGACCATTTCTTGTAACAGGGAGAGCTGTGATAGATGTGCAAAATCAAAAATTAATAATGAGAGTTAATAATCAAGAAGTAACATTTAATATTGCAAAAGCTATGAAATATCCAACAATATAAAAAAGATAATGAATATTTTAGGATGGAAGTAACTGATTATCTGAGTAATGAGCAATTTAAGAATGAGTGTGAAGACAAATTAAAGCAAGGAGAATTTTTTGAAAACAAGGACGAAATAAAAGAAGAAGATTTTGATTATATTCAGGGAAAATTTGAAACTTTAGACTTGTTGGAAAATAATAATAAAAATCTTATTTCTTCAAATATTAAACCACCTGAACTTAAACTGAAAANTGTTGGAAAATAATAATAAAAATCTTATTTCTTCAAATATTAAACCACCTGAACTTAAACTGAAAATATTACGTGCCCATTTAAAATATGTGTTTTTAGGAGATTCATCTACATTGCCTGTTATTGTATCTTCAGAATTAACTGAAATTCAAGAACAAAAATTAATAAAGATGTTAAAAAGATATAAAAAGGCTTTTGGACTTAAACTAAAAATATTAACTGCCCATTTAAAATATGTGTTTTTAGGAGATTCATCTACATTGCCTATTATTGTATCTTCAGAATTAACTGAAATTCAAGAACAAAAATTAATAAAGATGTTGAAAAGATATAAAAAGGCTTTTGGACTTAAACTAAAAATATTACATGCCCATTTAAAATATGTGTTTTTAGGAGATTCATCTACATTGCCTGTTATTGTATCTTCAGAATTAACTGAAATTCAAGAACAAAAATTAATAAAGATGTTGAAAAGATATAAAAAAGCTTTTGGATGGACTTTAACAGATATTAAAGGAATTAATCCTTCTATTTTTATTAGTTGAACAATATGAACCTAAAGCTGATCCTCAGAGGAGATTAAACCCAATAATGAAAAAAGTTGTTAAAAAAGAAATTCTAAAATGGCTAGATGCTGGAATCATATATCTTATTTCAGACAGTGCTTGGGTAAGTCCAATTCACCGTGTTCCGAAGAAAAGAGGAGTGACCGCTGAAGAAAATGAGAAAAATGAATTAATACCAATAAGACAAGTTACTGGTTAGTGAATTTGTATTGACAATAGAAAATTAAACATGGCCACCATAAAAGATCACTTTCCTTTACTCTTTATAGACCAAATGTTAGATAAATTTGCTGAGAACAAATATTATTTCTTTTTAGATGGATATACCAGTTATCACCAAATTCTAATTGCTCTAGAGTGTTAAGAGAAGACAACATTTACAAGCCCATATGGAATATTTGATTTTTATAGAATGTCTTTTGGCTATGCAATGCACCTGTAACATTTCAAGGATGTATGATGTCAATTTTATCAATTTTATTGAACATGGAATGAAAGTGTTTATTGATGATTTTTTGGTATTTGGAACTTCATTTGAATTATGTTTAAATAATTTAGAAAAAGTTTTGGAAGTATGTGAAAAGATCAACCTAGTACTAAATTGGGAAAAATGTCAATTTATGGTTGCAGGAGGAATTGTACTTGGGCATAAAATTTCTAAAAATGACATGGAAGTTGATCTAGCAAAAATTCAAGTTCTTGAAAAATTACCACCCCCGACTAATGTTAAAGGGGTAAGAAGCTTTTTAGGACATGCTGGTTTCTACAGGTGTTACATAAAAATTTTTTCTAAAATAATTAAGCCATTATGTCAACTTTTAGAAAAAGATTNAAGCTTTTTAGGACATGCTGGTTTCTACAGGCGTTACATAAAATTTTTTTCTAAAATAATTAAGCCATTATGTCAACTTTTAGAAAAAAGATANTTTAGTTGGAATAATTATAACAATTCGGTGAATCCCTCCGAAAATTTGAACAACCAAGGAAATTCTAGTTATCGACCTTATTATCCTCCTAGATTTAACTCTAATCCTAACCCACAAGTTAAGGAAAATAAGTTGATGATGGAAGAAATAATGTTAAACATGGGAAATCAAATACAAAATCAAGGGGCTACTATAAAAAATATTGAAAATCAATTAGGACATATTGTTACTGCACTTAGTGACAGACCTTTTGGAATGCTTCCGAGTACGGTGGAAGTTAATCCAAAAGATCAAAATAAGGAGCAAATTAAAGCTATTCAATTACAAAGTGGAAAAGAAGTTGAAAACAAGGTCCAAAGAGAAACTAAAGTTGATGAAGAGAAGGAAGAAATGGAAAGTGACCAAAATGAAAATGAACAAACATAAGGTCCTTTAGAAAAACCATTACCTCCCTTTCCTCAAAGACTAAAGCAGAAGAATAAAGACAAATAAATTACAAAACTTTTGGAAATCTTTAAGAAGTTAACAATAAACATTCCTTTTGTTGAAGCTTTGGAACAAATGCCGAGTTATGTGAAATTTATGAAGAATATACTAAAAAAGAAAAGAAAGTTTACAGATCACNTATAAAAAAGCTTTTGGATGGACTTTAACAGATATTAAAGGAATTAGTCCTTCTATTTGTATGCACAAAATTTTATTAGTTGAACAATATGAACCTAAAGCTGATCCTCAGAGGAGATTAAACCCAATAATGAAAAAAGTTGTTAAAAAAGAAATTCTAAAATGGCTAGATGCTGGAATTATATATCTTATTTCAGATAGTGCTTGGGTAAGTCCAATTCACTGTGTTCCGAAGAAAGGAGGAGTGACCGCTGAAGAAAATGAGAAAAATGAATTAATACCAATAAGACAAGTTACTGGTTAGTGAATTTGTATTGACAATAGAAAATTAAACATGGTCACCAGAAAAGATCACTTTCCTTTACCCTTTATAGACCAAATGTTGGATAGATTTGCTGAGAACAAATATTATTTCTTTTTAGATGGATATACCAATTATCACCAAATTCTAATTGTTCTAGAGTATTAAGAGAAGACAACATTTACAAGCCCATATGGAATATTTGCTTTTTATAGAATGCCTTTTGGACTATGCAATGCACCTGTAACATTTCAAGGATGTATGATGTCAATTTTATCAATTTTATTGAACATGGAATGAAAGTGTTTATGGATGATTTTTTGGTATTTGGAACTTCATTTGAATTATGTTTAAATAATTTAAAAAAAGTTTTGGAAGTATGTGAAAAGATCAACCTAGTACTAAATTGGGAAAAATGTCAATTTATGGTTGGAGGAGGAATTGTACTTGGGCATAAAATTTCTAAAAATGACATGGAAGTTGATCTAGCAAAAATTCAAGTTCTTGAAAAATTACCACCCCCGACTAATGTTAAAGGGGTAAGAAGCTTTTTAGGACATGCTGGTTTCTACAGGTGTTACATAAAAATTTTTTCTAAAATAATTAAGCCATTATGTCAACTTTTAGAAAAAGATACGAAATTTGATTTTAATGAGGAATGCATAAAATTATTTGAATTATTGAAAGAAAAATTAATCACTGCACCTATAATAGTTCCACCTGATTGGGAGAAATTATTTGAAATAATGTGCGATGCTAGGGATTATGTTATTGGGGCTATGTTAGGACAAGGACAACAAAATTTTTAAAGTAATATATTATACTAGTAAAACTCTAAATGATGCTCAAATTAACTACACTACTACTGAAGGAGAGTTACTCACTATTGTATATGCCTTTGATAAATTTAGACCTTACTTAATTAGAACTAAATGTATAGTGCATACAGATCATTATGCTATTAAATACTTGATGCAAAAAAAGGATGCTTAACCAAGATTAATTAGATGGATACTTCTATTGTAAGAGTTTTATTTTACCGTAGTTGATAGAAAGAGAAATGATAATCAAATAACTGGTCATTTGTCTAGACTAGAAATAAAAATATTAACTAAGTTTGTAAATAAAATTTTAGAAAATTTTCCTGATGAACAATTATATAGTATTGATGAAATGAATGTACCATGGTATGCTGATATAGTAAATTATATTGTAAGTGATATTCTACCACCTGATATTAAAAATACATAATTAAACGATATAATAAATTATATTGTAAGTGATAATCTACTACCAGATATTAAGAATCAACAATTAATAAAAAATTATATATGATTCAAAATTCTATTTTTGGGATGACCCATATTTATATAAACAATGTAAAGATCTAATTATTAGAAGGTGTGTTCCTTATGAGGAAATTTAACAGATAATTGAAAGATGTCATGATTTTGAATTTGGAGGATATTTTGGAACAAATAGAACTGCATAAAAGATTTTGTAAGTTGAATTTTGTGGGCATACTCTTTTTAGAGAAATTAAAAATATGACTTGATCAGAAGATTATTCAAAAGAAGTTTGAACCTGAACAAGAAGTTTTATTATATAATATAAGATTGAGATTATTTCTAGGAAAATTGAAATCCAGATGGTTAGGACCATTTAAAGTGATTAAAGTCTATCATTATGAAACTACTGCTATTAAAAATCCTAACACTGGAAAGATATTTAAAGTTAATGGACATTGATTGAAACATTATTATGAAGGGCTCATATTGCAATTTAAAGAAGCTTTAATGTTAAGGCAACCCAACTAATCAAATGATATGTCGGGCTTACGACGTTAAACTAAGCGCTTTATGGGAGACAACCCATATATAAATATATATATTTATGTATTACTATTTTGTATGATAAGAGTTTATATATTAGTAGATAATAATTCTTCACTATTTTATATATTATAAATTAAGACAAATATTGATATTAGAGGAAAACTTGGAATCAAATTGAACAAAAAAAATGAAAAGACGTAATTTTAGCCTCTAGCGCTAGCAAGGGCACTAACGACGCCCACAGACAGACCAAAGCGCCGATAGGGCCATCGGGAGATTGCAGTTTGAAGGTTTAGAATGAATTTTAACAGACTTTGGCAAGATTTTGCTTCGTAATAACTGCCATGAGGTGTTTTTAAAGTCCTAAAAATTGCCTTGGACGACCACAAACTTCCTATTTTTGAATTTCATGGCCTCCAATTCCAGAAATACTTCCAGATATGGAGTTTTCAATAGAAGAAAGTTTATCAATTTTGATGCATAAATATTGTACGATANTTTGGAATAAAATTGAACAAAAAAAATGAAAAGACGTAATTTTAGCCTCTAGCGCTAGCAAGGGCACTAACGGCGCCCACAAACAGACCAAAGCGCCGATAGGGCCATCGGGAGATTGCAGTTTGATGGTTTAGGATGAATTTTAACAGACTTTGGCAGGATTTTGCTCCGTAATAACTGCCATGAGGTGTTTTTAAAGTCCTAAAAATTGCCTTGGACGACCAGAAACTTCCTATTTTTGAATTTCATGGCCTCCAATTTCAGAAATACTTCCAGATATGGAGTTTTCAATAGAAGAAAGTTTATCAATTTTGATGCGTAAAGATTGTACGATGAAATCATTACAAAGAAGTGGCTTATCAAGAAGAGAAGCTTTGTCAATCATAGATTGATTAATCCAAGTTCTCTGATTTATAAAATCATTGTACAAAGACGATGGGAAGTTCTGTGCTACACTACCGTTGCAGTTGTTGTACCAGTTGTGAAGGAATTCTATGCCAACTTACATGAAATTACCCAAGGAGTTGTCTTCGTACGAGGTAAGGCTATACCATTTACTCTTGCGTGAATCAATGAATTGTATATGATACAAAGCGTTCCAATCTGTCATTATACAAATTTTATCCCCACCAGAGATTTGATGCATAATGTTTATAATTTTCTGATGGATGAAAGTGATATTAGGGAAATGCGAGATAAAGGATATGTTAGTTTCTCTACTTTATTGCTTAATCCAATATCAAAACAGTGACATTTCTTCATTTCTAGAAAATTACTCCCTACCATGAAGATTAGTAAAGTCACCAAAGAAAGTGTTATTTTAAATTATTGCATTCAAATTAAAAAACCCATTGACATAGGATCTATCATATTTAAATATGTTATGAGTATTATTATGAATGTGCCAATTTATGGACTTGGGCTTCCTTCCACAATTTTTCTACTTTGCAATCAATCTTAAGTTCCATATGAAAGTTGGGAAAAAGTTTATTACCTTGGGAGCCCATGATTCCTATTGATGATAATTATGTTGGTAATGGGAATGAAGCATTAGATGTTATCTTAGATCATTCATCACATGATTTAACTCAATTGATGCCACCAACAATTGGAAGTTCACTTGTTATGGAAAAGAAATTGAAGAAAATTGAAAGAGAACTTCAGAGTGCTACGAATGCAATAGGAGATCTTAAGTACCTTTTCGATCACCTAGATTGGAGGATGAAAGAGAATTTTAATCATACTGGAACATTTGAAGCAGGATTAGTGCAGTTGTTTAAAGAAAAATGATGAATTGAAGAAAATTCAACTGATCAATTCCCGTACCGACCCTTCTACAATCTATGCGTTCATTGCCAGTCTATGGGAGATATTAGAGGAGGAGAAAACATTGAAGATGAGGTAGAATAATTGAAGAATTTGGACTCTCTCTACTACTTTAAAATACTTATGTACTTAATGTGATTGTTTAGATTTGATTTAGTTTGCTTTGCTTTAGAATTTTGAACTTTGATTTTGTGTATATTTTTGTGCTAGTGTTTAGTGTTGTGGCTTGATTTCAATGCTGGTTTATAATTTAGTTTGCTTAATATGTGTGAAAGTGTAATTAGAAAAATGTATTTATAAAAGTGTATTTTCATATATAAAAGTTAATTTATTGTTGTTTGTGAAAATGGTTGCTTGTGATAATGTTTGTTTGTGAGTTATTGTTAGATAAAAATTATGCTTAAAAAAATACTAAAAAGACTTTGGAGAAAATTGAAAGGAAATTGAAAATTGAAAAAAACTGATAAATGAAAATTTTAGGCCTGCAGCGCTGACTGCCCCGGCATGGGAGCCGACGACGCCCTTAGCCTTTAACCCTTTAAAATTCACGATTTTCCTCATAAACCATTTTTTTTACCCTTGAATCACCTTCAACCTCCGTCTTTTTGCACTTAGGGCTCACATTTGCTTGGATTTGAGGCAATTTTAAGGCAAAGGAACTTCAGATTTCATCTTCTCTAGGTAAGAGCTACACTTTGAACTAAAAAATTTTAATTTTCACCAAGGATTTGTCTCACATTGCCGAGATCCAAAAATTTTTGAATTGTTTGATAGGTTTTGAGAAAATCCTTTGGTGAAGAACTCTTACTTAGTAGATTTAAGAATAAAACATTTTACATTGTGATTTTCAAAATTTTTGGAATTTATTTAGATTTTTATCGAATTTTTTTAGATTTCCCATGGCACCAAGAACGAGCAAAGGAAAAGGAAAAGTAGACTATGATGAACAAAAATTTGTTAGCTTCAGGGCCAGTGCTCGATTCAGTAGTCTACTTGAGCATAAAAAAGTAATTCCGGATCATGGTTTTAAAAATTTGGGTGCAGAAGTTGAGCGATTAATCAATTCTCGACAGTGGGAAAATTTAGGTTATTTTACTGCCGATGTGATTATTAGTGTAGTGATGGAATTCTATGCCAACTTTACTAAGACTTATGACGACTTCGTTTTAGTTTGTGGGAGAAATGTAGAGTTTTCTCCAAGAAAAATTAATGAGTTTTATCAGTTAGAAGATATAAATCATTTTTTGCTACGAATGAGGCCTTGGATGAGGTTATTTCTTTTCTAACTGATGGAAGAGGGACCTGAAAAGTGAAAAGTGGTGTTCAGGTAAACTTTCCTCTTTCTATACTTAATGCAGTATCTAAGGCCCGACACTACTTTATTTCTGGAAGAATGATTTTGACAAATCATCATAGTGAGGTGACCAAGGACAGAGCCATCTTGAACTTCTGTATTCAGCAGGTGATGAGGATAAATGTAGGCTATATTATTTATATGAACACTAGATCTATTTCTTTGGGAGAGACCACTGGTGGTTTGGGGCACTCTGCACTTATTTTTACACTCTATGAACATGCAGGAGTTGATTTTAGACTTGAGGAAGGGAGGATTGAGCCTCTGAAACCTATCGGACCTGCCAATATAAAGATATATGAATCTCATGTTAATTGGAGACCTGGAAGTAAGACCAAAGATATTCCTTCTACACCAAGGACCCCTACTTCTAGTGACCCTACTAACCGAGAACTTTTAGACCAGATGATGATCCAATAGGGAGATATATTAAGAATGGATCATAGATTGCAGACATGGATGCCAGAAATGCTCACACTGATGATTTGATATGGCAAAAGTTTGAATATGATGCTGCTTATGATGATGCGTTGATGAGATACATGAAGTGTGATCATTCAGTTCAGTTTCCTACTCAGCCTGTTTTCACTGCATATTAGCGGCAGAATTTAAATGTGGAATAAGAAGAAGAAGATGATGATGATTGTTGATCTTTCTTTTAGTGTATTTTTGAATGTACTTTTTTATTGTGTTGTTTGTTTTTGTTATATTATTGAGACTGTTTGTTAGAATATGAGACTTTGTTTTGTTGTTATGTTGAGTTGTGAAACTGTAGTTTGCAAAACTATTTTCATTTCTAAAATTCAGTTTAATTCTGTTGTTAGTTCTTATATTTTGTTAAATGTATTGTAATTAACTCATTCTCAANTGTTGAGTTGTGAAACTGTAGTTTGCAAAACTATTTTCATTTCTAAAATTCAGTTTAATTCTGTTGTTAGTTTTTATATTTTGTTAAATGTATTGTAATTAACTCATTCTCAGCAAATTTTATATGTATTATACACAATTTAATGTTTTAAGTCTTGTAGCTTTTTATATTAGCACCTACAGTATTTCAAAATGAAAGTTTCAAAATCAGAACCTTCAACAGGTATGTCTTTTCTTTATGTATTTAATGTTTTCTTTCACCCTTTATTTTTTAGTTCTTCACGCTAAATCTTTTAAAAATTTAAGTTTTGGGGGGGAAAGAAAAATTCTTTTTTAAAAAAAGAAACTTAATTTTATTTGTCCTCACTTAGCTATATTTTCAAAAATTTTAAATTTAACATAATCTTTGGTATTAGAAGTTAACTTTATATAACTAAATTTATGTTTCTAAATATNACTTAATTTTATTTGTCCTCACTTAGCTATATTTTCAAAAATTTTAAATTTAACATAACCTTTGGTATTAGAAGTTAACTTTATATAACTAAATTTATGTTTCTAAATACATAATAAAATAAAGTAAAAATATTCAATATTAAAGGTTAATTTTAGAGATTAAGATATTTGGTATAAGAGAAAAAGACAATGTTTTTTTTATTTTACGTAAAGAAAATTTTATTTTTGAAATATTAAAAATTTTAAAGGTTCATGTAAGAAGAAAAAAATTAAACCTTATGAAATCTTTAAGCTAATATAAATTTGTTAAGTAAAGAAATGTGACAAGTTTTTGAATTTAAAAAGAGGATAGTGAAGTTTAAAATCACTAAAGGCTATCTAGATATAGTAATCCTCACATAAAAAAAATGAAAAGAAAAAAAACAAAAAGAAAAGAAAAAGAAAAGAAAAAATGTGGGGAGAAGCTTGATGAGATGCCTTATAAAAATTGGNGATAGTGAAGTTTAAAATCACTAAAGGCTATCTAGATATAGTAATCCTCACATAAAAAAAATGAAAAGAAAAGAAGCAAAAAGAAAAGAAAAAGAAAAGAAAAAATGTGGGGAGAAGCTTGATGAGATGCCTAATTAAAAATTGACTTCACTTGAATCAATTTAAGGAAGAAGATTTGGCTTCATTTTATAAACTTTTATTTGAGTATTAGTTTATTTACTAGTAAAGTTTTATGAAGTTCTTTTTTATATGAATACTTTAAGTGGCTTTAATATGACAATTTACAATTTTTCTTGAAAAGATTAGAGAATCAGAAATCTTGCATTTGATTGCTAAATATTCTTATACCTTTAGTATTAGCTGGAGTTGTTTTGAATTTTTCTTAAGTTATGTTATTATATTTAGTGGACTAAAATATGGAAATCTAGGAGTTAAATTCTTTACCATAAGTCATATTTTTATATAGTAGAAGAGTTACTTGAGGACAAGTAACATGTAGTTTGGGGGATTTTGATACACTAAAAATATATGAACTTTTAGACCCATATTATATACTCATTTTTGGTGATATTACACATTAATAGAATGTATTTTTATGTTTTCTTATACGTTGTTGATTTGTAGGACTTGACACAAAAAAGAAGCAAAAAGGATAGAATTTAGAGTCAAAATGACATTTTTGAAGAAAGGCTCAGAGCCGACAACGCCAAGAGTAGCGCCGATGGCGCAGACCAACAAAACAAATGATGAATTTTACTCAGCGCTGACGGCGCCGTTTGATTGAGAGCAGCAAATTAAAATGCGGAACACTGGCGTCGACGGTGCCATAATGGGCGCAGACGGTGCCAATGTCGGTTCATCCTTNAAAAGAAGCAAAAAGGATAGAATTTAGAGTCAAAATGACATTTTTGAAGAAAGGCTCAGAGCCGACAACGCCCAGAGTAGCGCCGATGGCGCAGACCAACAAAACAAATGGTGAATTTTACTCAGCGCTGACGGCGCCGTTTGATTGAGAGCAGCGAATTAAAATGCAGAACACTGGCGTCGACGGCGCCATAATGGGCGCAGACGGTGCCAATGTAGGTTCATCCTTTGTTTCTTGAAAATTCGATAAAATTTGGACGCTTTTTGAAGAGTTTTTGGAGGCACCTATTGGAGAACCGGCTTTAGGCTTTATTTGGGGCCAAAATTGATCAAAAAAGTGACTCTTACTGACATCTCAATGTCCCAATTCAATCTTCTATACATTACACATTTTTCCATCTTGCATTCCACAACCATTAGAGATTCTTCTCTAAGAGTGTTGAAGAAGGAGAAAAATGAGATATTTCTTCTTTCTACATTTCCTAGAAGAGGCTACAAGGGATTTTCTTTGAGAAAGAGTTTCAGATAAATGTTGTTTGTTTATTAGTGTTGTATGATCTTTCTTTTACATATAAAATTTGTGCTTTATTGTATCGTTCTCGTGAAGTGTGAGTAGTTTATTTTATCTTTCTCCCTATTCAGAGATATGGTGAAATGAAGAGATAATATGTATGTGCCAAAATTAAAATATAAAATAAATTGTGATGATTTTTCAACATGAAACTTAAATTACTTTTCGATTTAGCTAATTGAATTGTTAAAATATGTTGGAAAACATTTGATCTGGAAAATGAAGTATGAGTTCTACAACAGAGTGAGGATCACATTTGATTCTATGAAGGAGAATTTCACTCATGGAATTAAGTGTAAATAAATAGGAAAATATAATTTGTTGGTTGTAGAATTGGAGAATATTTAGGGTGATAGACTAAAATCCCCAATTGGGTCTTAGTGTTTAAAAGCTAAAGCTAGAGTTAGCCTTCAGGTGAAGGGAAGTGGAAGCTCTAGAGTGAGAGCCAACATCCTCCTAGCCTAGCCACAAAATTTAGGGACTAAACCTGAGATTAGCCAATGATTTTCTATAACACTGTATCATGGTGGAGAATTAAAACTGCTCCTATTTGGCATAATACATATTTGAACAATTTATCTCATCTCATCTTACCAAAACCTCATTGTAGTGGGAAAAATATTTTTTCACATAAGAAGTCTTTATCACATAAAGATAGTTTAGTAATTTAGTAGTTACTATTTAAACTTGTATTTTAGTTTTGTTATTAGTAAAAAAAAAAATAGTTTTGATAATATATTAATATTCAAAATTAGTGATAGTAATTTCATTTTGACCTTCTGTGAATTTTCTAGTAAATCAATCATTTCAAATTTAAACCTTCCCCGTGGGATTGATATTTGGGGCTTAAATAGAAAATCCTTTATCCCTTGATGATGATACATATACTCCCAACATTAATTGCTTAAATTTATTATTAATAAAATATTACATCAAGCTTTTGGCACCGTTGCATAGCAGAGTCAACTTTATATTTTTTACACAACTATATTCTTGGGATCACATTACGCGGTCTCAAGTATATAAANCCATTGACATAGGATCTATCATATTTAAATATGTTATGAGTATTATTATGAATGGGCCAATTTATGGACTTGGGCTTCCTTCTACAATTTTTCTACTTTGCAATCAATCTTAAGTTCCATATGAAAGTTGGGAAAAAGTTTATTACCTTGGGAGCACATGATTCCTATTGATGATAATTATGTTGGTAATGGGAATGAAGCATTAGATGCTATCTTAGATCATTCATCACATGATTTAACTCAATTGATGCCACCAACAATTGGAAGTTCACTTGTTGTGGAAAAGAAATTGAAGAAAATTGAAAGAGAACTTCAGAGTGCTACGAATGCAATAGAAGATCTTAAGTACCTTTTCGATCACCTAGATTGGAGGATGAAAGAGAATTTTAATCATACTGGAACATTTGAAGCAGGATTACTGCAGTTGTTTAAAGAATAAGGATGAATTGAAGAAAATTCAACTGATCAATTCCCGTACCAACCCTTCTACAATTTGTACGTTCATTGCCGGTCTATGGGAGATATTAGAGGAGGAGAAAACACTGAAGATGAGGTAGAATAATTGAAGAATTTGGACTCTCTCTACTACTTTAAAATACTTATGCACTTAATGTGATTGTTTAGATTTGATTTAGTTTACTTTGCTTTAGAATTTTGAACTTTGATTGTGTGTATATTTTTGTGCTAGTGTTTAGTGTTGTGGCTTGATTTCAATGCTGGTTTATAATTTAGTTTGCTTAATATCTGTGAAAGTGTAATTAGAAAAATGTATTTGTAAAAGTGTATTTTCATATATAAAAGTTAATTTATTGTTGTTTGTGAAAATGGTTGTTTGTGATAATGTTTGTTTGTGAGTTATTGCTAGATAAAATATATGTTTAAAAAAATACTAAAAAGACTTTGGAGAAAATTGAAAGGAAATTGAAAATCGAAAAAATTGATAAATGAAATTTTTAGGCCTGCAGCGCTGACTGCCCCGACATGGGAGTCGACGACGCCCTCAGCCTTTAACCTTTAAAATTCACGATTTTCCTCGTAAACCATTTTTTTTACCCTTGAATCACCTTCAACCTCCGTTTTTTCCACTTAGGGCTCACATTTGCTTGGATTTGAGGCAATTTTAAGGCAAAGGAACTTCAGATTTCATCTTCTCTAGGTAAGAGCTACACTTTAAACTAAAAAATTTTAATTTTCACCAAGGATTTATCTCACATTGCCGAGATCCAAAAATTTTTGAATTGTTTGATAGGTTTTGAGAAAATCCTTTGGTGAAGAACTCTTACTTAGTAGATTTAAGAATAAAGCATTTTACATTGTGATTTTCAAAATTTTTAGAATTTATTTAGATTTTTATCAAATTTTTTTAGATTTCCCATGACACCAAGAACGAGCAAAGGAAAAGGAAAAGTAGATTATGATGAACAAAAATTTGTTAGCTTCAGGGCCAGTGCTCAATTCAGTAGTCTACTTGAGCATAAAAAAGTAATTCCGGATCATGGTTTTAAAAATTTGGGTGGAGAAGTCGAGCGATTAATCAATCCTCGACAGTGGGAAAATTTAGGTTATTTTACTGCCGATGTGATTATTAGTGTAGTGATGGAATTCTATGCCAACTTTACTAAGACTTATGACGACTTTATTTTAGTTTGTGGGAGAAATGTGGAGTTTTCTCCAAGAAAAATTAATGAGTTTTATCAGTTAGAAGATATAAATCATTTTCTGCTACGAATGAGGCCTTAGATGAGGTTATTTCTTTTCTAATTGATGGAAGAGGGACCTGAAAAGTGAAAAGTGGTGTTCAGGTAAACTTTCCTCTTTCTATACTTAATGCAGTATCTAAGGCCCGACACTACTTTATTTCTGGAAGAATGATTCTGACAAATCATCATAGTGAGGTGACCAAGGACAGAGCCATCTTGAACTTCTGTATTTAGCAGGTGATGAGGATAAATGTAGGCTCTATTATTTATTTGAACACTAGATCTATTACTTTTGGAGAGACCACTGGTGGTTTGGGACACTCTGCACTTATTTTTACACTCTATGAACAGGCAAGAGTTGATTTTAGACTTGAGGAAGGGAGGATTGAGCCTCTGAAACCTATCAGACCTGCCAATATAATGATATATGAATCTCATGTTAATTGGAGATCTGGAAGTAAGACCAAAGATATTCCTTCTACACCAAGGACCCCTACTTCTAGTGACCCTACTAACCGAGAACTTTTAGACCAGATGATGATCCAATAGGGAGATATCTTAAGAATGGATCATAAATTGCAGACATGGATGCCAGAAATGCTCACACTGATGATTTGATATGACAAAAGTTTGAATATGATGCTGCTTATGATGATGCGTTGGTGAGATACATGAAGTGTGATCATTCAGTTTAGTTTCCTACTCAGCCTGTTTTTACTGCATATTAGCGGCAGAATTTCNTGCATCTGGATTGGTAGATAAAGCATCAAAGTGATCACGAAGCCTGTGTTTATGTTGTTTGGCTAAAGATGTTTCGGCAAAATCAGTGGATTGGGGATGATAAATCAATGAAGTTTCTTGCATTTCCTCCATACCAGGTGTATGAGCATAGCATGGCATAGAAAGAAGGTTATAAGGAAGAAGCTGATGCTGAAGGTGATGAATGATGAAGAGGATTAGATTTATATTTACATGTTGATGGGATGCATTGGACATTTTCTTATTGCTACTGATGTATTGATGTATTTCATCTTTATGCTATTATACTAGACATTGCTACTGATGTATTGATGCATTTCATCTTTATGCAATTATATTGGAAATTATTCTTATTTCTTCTACTGCTATGCTGATGTATTTACTTTTTTTAATTTGATGTATTGGAGTAGTATTTCTTACTGCTCTATATTATATGTGGACTGCCTGTTGTAATATAGTAGTTCTTTTTATTGCATATTTCATGTTACATATGTTGAACTGAGATTCACTTATTGCTGCATACTTATCTTTTCTATTTATATCTGTATATTTTTCATGTTGGACTTATTTGGTAGAAAGTAATTAAGTTTTATTTTCTCCTTGTTTATATTTATATACTAAATTTTATAAATGCTTTAAAATTCAAGTTTGGGGGGGGGGGGGGGGGGGG
>JXCR01100257.1:64238-75866 GCA_002079205.1 Phalaenopsis hybrid cultivar | reverse complement strand
TTGTAAAATAAGAAAATATGAGTGAAATATAATCTGAATTATTGTTGTACTTTGCATAATAGAAGTATTAAGAGGGATCAATTACGCAGTAATTTAGTTTTAAAAAATATGACAAAAAACTTAACCTAATTTATATTAAGTATTTAATGTGCAAAATTTAAATTTTATATAAAACATGTAAAATATTTCACACACTAGGAGTTCTACGTAAGTGCACGTATCACTTCAAGTAATATAGGACTTTCTTTAAAAACCCCAGTATCGATCCCACAGAGAAGCACATTAAAAAATCCTTTAGGCGAATTCTAGTATATTACTATGAAGTCTTAATTTTGAAGATGGAAATTCTTATCATAATAACATAAAACACAGTGTTCATACGATAGAGATTAAAGTAAGAAAGATAAATTAAAATGGGTTTAATGAATGCTAATAAAAATGTAACTAAAAGAACTAAGTTCACTAAACTATTTACTAAGCTTTAAAATTAAATTTACTAAGACTAAACAAAGTTTTGTGACGAAGAGTTCAAATTTAACAAAGCCTCATTCCCCTTTACAATGAGTATATAGATTGTGAACAAATTAAAATCATTTAAAAATATATAAAAATTATTTTGAGCCAAATAGGAGGAATCCTATTCTTTAACCTCTTCCGAGTGCTATAAAGAATATTGACTAATCCAAAGTTTGGTCCCTAATTCTGGGGTTAGGCTGGGAGAATATTGACTACCACTCCAGAGCTTCCACTACGCCCTCACCTGAGGGCTAACTCAACTGGAGCAAATTGGATATTTTAGTATTTCACCTTAAAATCTCTAATTCTGCATCCAACAAAGTATATTTTCCTACTTATTTTCACTCAATTCCATGGATGACATACTCTCTCATGGAATTGTAGGGAGAAGGATAAAGAAGGAGGAGGATAAAGGAGATTAAAACCATATAAAACAAAATTAATTATTCAGAAAACTATATCTCAAAGTAGGGAGGAGGATAAAGAAGACTGCTCAGATTTAATGAGAAAGATACAAAAAAGTACAAATTTCATATATAAAAACAAGTTTACAAAATAAAGAAAGAAAAAAAACACAACTTATCACACAATCCTTCCCAAACAAATCCCTTGAAGTTCTCTTCAAGCACATTCCCTCTTGACAAGTACTCTCAGTTCTCTCCTAGAAATGTAATGAAGAAGAAATTTGTCACCTTCCCTCTCCTCTTACACTCCTTGAAGAAAATCTCCAAGCCCTTCCTCTCACTCTCACACCACACACACAAACACACACACACACACACACACACACACACAAAACTCACGCCCACATAACTCTTCTTGAAGCTTTAGACTTCCCTCTCTTTTATAAAAGACTACCTCCTTCCAAAAGAATCCAAAATTCAAATCTTTTGAATTTAAAATACATGTTCATTGATTCAAGAGACATATCTCTTCATAAAAGAACCTTTCAAAGTGTTTGGATGCATTGAATTACTCCAAGGAGTGTTTAGAACAAGTTTCCCTTTGAAAATTCGTTCATCCCTAAACCGCCTTAATCCGTAAAAAGTCATCTCCGGTGCATCTGATGCCAAATCAGCGCATCATGCGTCAATTCTCTGGATTTTGTTGCATCATGCGCCGACTTGGTGCACCATGCACCACCTTGCAGTATCTCCACTGTTTTGCTCCGTTTGACTCCGTTTCAGCTATGTTTCGCCCCGTTTCTGTTGTGTCTTGCTCCTAAAAAATATTCTTACAAAATAAGCATGAAAAAAAACCTTTCTTTAGTATAATTTNTTTGTTGCATCATGCGCCGACTTGGTGCACCATGCACCACCTTGCAGTATCTCCACTGTTTTGCTCCGTTTGGCTCCGTTTCAGCTATGTTTCGCCTCGTTTCTGTTGTGTCTTGCTCCTAACAAATATTCTTACAAAATAAGCATGAAAAAAACCTTTCTTTAGTATAATTCCATTCAAAAATATGTGAGAAATGTAATGTAGATTAAACATAGGAAGACATATCAAAATGTGCCAAGTCAGAATTTTCTTTCTTGCTCGTTTTTCTCCAAATTACACAATTTTTGCTTCATATTCTCCAAAATTTCATTTCTTGTACTTGAAACCTAAAATATATAAAATAATTTTTTTTAAAGTGTAATATCGTTAAAAACCATTAAAATTGAGCATGAAATATATATGAAAAAGTAGGTAATTTTTAGGCGTGTTATNCACAATTTTTGCTTCATATTCTCCAAAATTTCATTTCTTGTACTTGAAACCTAAAATATATAAAATAATTTTCTTTAAAGTGTAATATCGTTAAAAATCATTAAAATTGAGCATGAAATATATATGAAAAAGTAGGTAATTTTTAGGCGTGTTAACTCCCCCAAACTTAAATGTTACTTGTCCTCTAGTAACCCTTTTACTACATAAAAATATGACTTAGGATAGAGATTAACTTATAAATTTATATACTTTAATTTAATAAATAAAATAGTAAAATTTAAGAAAAATCTNTCCCCCAAACTTAAATGTTACTTGTCCTCTAGTAACCCTTTTACTACATAAAAATATGACTTAGGATATNCCCTCAATATCTGCAACCTGATAAATTAAAATTATAAGCATATCTTCTTGAAAATTTGCCACCCTCCTAGGATTTACTCTTTTAAAGCTACTAGCATTATAATCCAAATATGAATATTCATTATCTCGTTGATCTGCCATTAATACATTAAATTCATGGAGTCTTTTCAAATCTCTCCCAAAAGTTCTCTCCAAATCTGACTTGCAAAGTTTAAGGTTTGTAGCACGTGAACTACACATATAAATATAAACACTTAACTAATAGGACAAATATCAAATTTTTTTTAGTATATTGGTTTTTCTTTAAAAAAACACGCAATAACTAAACACACTATATAATAAAATTATAAATTCCAAATGCAAGTCTTACAAGTTTAATTAAAATTCTCCTAAAGTTCTTACCAAAGCTTCCCGACAACAGCGCCAAAACTTGATGCGCCCTTAGTGTGTGTTATTTTTTGTGTGTTTTATATCAATTTAAATCCTGTGTAACAGTGCAAAAAACTTGACTCATTCCAAAATTACGTAGTAATTTAGCTTTAAAAAATATGAAAAAAAAACTTGACCCAATTTATATTAAGTATTTAATGTGCAAAATTTAAATATTATATAAAATATATAAAATATTTCACACACTAATAGTTCTACGCAAGTGCACGTATTGCTTCAAGTAATATAGAGCTTTCTTTAAAAATCCCAGTATTGACCCCACAAAGAAGCGCAGTAAGAAATCCTTTTGGCCAATTCTAGTCTACTACTATGAAGTCTTAATTTGGAAGATGGAAGTTCTTATATAATAACATAAATCCCAATATTCAAACTATAAAATTAAAGAAAGAAAGACAAATTAAAATGGGTTTAATGAATGCTAATAGAAATGTAACAAAAAGAACTAAGTTTACTAAACTATTTACTAAACTTTAAAATTAAATTTACTAAGAGTAAACAAAGTTTTATGACGAAGCGTTCAAATTTAAGATAGTCTTCTTCCCCTTTACAATGAGTATATGGATTATAAAAAAAATTAAAATCATTTAAAAATATATAAATATGTTTTGTACCAAATAGGAGAAATCCTATTTTTTACCTTCTTGAGAGTGCTATAAAGAACATTGACTAATCCAGAGTTTGGTCCCTAATTCTGTGGTTAGCCTGAGAGGATACTGGCTGCCACTCCAGAGCTCCCACTACTCCCTCACCTGAGGGTTAACAATCTCGCATTAGTTTCCAATCAACAGGACCAAATTGGATATTTTAACCTATCACCTTAAAATCTCCAGTTCTGCATCCAACAAAGTATATTTCNTATACTAACTTTAAAACTTATTTTTCTTCCTACCCCAAAACTTGATTTTAAACATATATAACATTCAATACATAAAATATAAGCGGGAAGAAAAATAGTTCAGAAATTCTATATATCACAAACATCTACAAGTTATTATTAGGACAGAACAATATGCAATAGAAAGAAAGTCTAAACTAAAACTAAAACATGCTCGATAAACTAGAACAATATGCAAAACTGGTATCAACTTAGGAATATCTATATTTATATGTTCTCTAAATCCTTATATTGTTGTAACACAAATAAAAACAAACATGATAAATGAGGTCAATTCTTCTCTTAACTCATTGTATCTCACTAACTTACTTCCAATTTCTAACGGAATCACTACACAGATATATTGGGTAATTATAAATAATTTTCTAGATTCTAATCCTAAAGATAAGATTATCTCTGATACGTTGGGTCGCAAACACCAACCTTAAGTGCCACCATATCCCATTAATTAAGCACATCTAATAGTTATAAGGATAGTGTAAAATCATCCACATGTTACTCATCAAATAGGTTAGCTATTCCTATCAAGTGAAAACAAAGTCAGAGAAAACAAGTAACAAAATTGAGATGGAACTGTCACTGTTAAAATTCATGATGTCTCTTGTAAAACTCAAGTCCAAGTGATACCATAGTCATAGTGGACTCGTCAATCCAACAACTACAATAGAATATATAGGTCTAACCATAATAAGATGTTAAGAAATCACCTCTCTCATAATACAAAAAGATCTAATCAAAACACTAACAATCCAAACATCTACCAATCATCAATCAAACTAAACAATCCATACTAAAACAATCACAATACAACACTAACAATCATAAATCTCAAGCACACTAAATCAAATCATATTGATAAGTATGAGTTGCCTCCCATAAAGTGTTTTGTTTAACGTCATCAGCATGACNACACTAACAATCCAAACATCTACCAATCATCAATCAAACTAAACAATCCATACTAAAACAATCACAATACAAAACTAACAATCATAACTCTCAAGCACACTAAATCAAATCATATTGATAACTATGAGTTGCCTCCCATAAAGCGCTTTGTTTAACGTCATCAGCCTGACAAATGATTCCACCTGGATCAAAATTTCATTTAAGTAATCCTTGATAAATCACCTAATCTTTTCCAGATCTAGGGATTCCTTCAAAGTTCTCAAATTTAAAATTTTCTCTTNGCATGACAAATGATTCCACCTGGATCAAAATTTCATTTAAGTAATCCTTGATCAATCACCTAATCTTTTCCAGATCTAGGGATTCCTTCAAAGTTCTCAAATTTAAATTTTTCTCTCAGATCTTCCTTTTCAAATCGATTCATATCATTGTTCCTCATATTTCTTTCTTGATCCAATATTCTTCTAGTAATTGTCTTTATTTTTATATTAATTTCATCCTTAAATTTTATAAGAAATGGATCTTTATAAGATACTTTATGATCTCCCAAATTTTGGATCAGATTCTCTCTATATAGTTCAAATTCTGGATCAAATTCTTCTAGGTTACTCTTTTGTTCAAGGTTGTCTTTCAATTCTTCCCCTGAGTACTGAGTAAATGGTAGAGGTGGTCTTTCTATATTTATCTTAGTTTAGGAAATATGTTTTTCTAATTTCTTAAGAATTTCTTCCATTAGTCTTTCAATTTCCTTATCCTCATCTCTCAACTCAAAGTTCTATTGAAACATATCCTCGAATTCTCTTCTAGATATTTGTTCGATAATTTTAAATTACCCATCATTCATCTCTTTAAGGTTTATCTCAGGGTTACTAGGTAAAATCTCTAGAGGATAA
The DNA here is from genome assembly GCA_002079205.1 of Phalaenopsis hybrid cultivar. NCBI lineage: Eukaryota > Viridiplantae > Streptophyta > Magnoliopsida > Asparagales > Orchidaceae > Phalaenopsis > Phalaenopsis hybrid cultivar. The sequence continues at coordinate 70,133 of JXCR01100257.1, read as the reverse complement.
CTGTTAATTGCATTATTAATCTACCCCAATTAGTTTTCTATATTCCCTATTGCGACCTCTTGATTTTCTAACTATCTCATCATTTGAATCACAACCTCTTCTAATATCTTTTCATCATCCTGTGAATTGGAGTTAAATTGACGATGATTATTAATTGAGTTAATAATCTGGCCCAGTTAGTTTTTCATATTCCTTATTGCAGTCCCTTGACATTCCAACTCACTCTCAATTTGAATAACAACATCTTCTAATAAGTCCTTGTCCTCATTCTGGGGGTTGAAGTTAAAATTATGAGAAAAAGAAAGTTTATTATTATAATAGCCATGATTTTTCCAACTACACCTCTGATTAAATTGATTATCTTCCCAAAATGGGTATTCTCCTCCAAAATTATTATTCATGTTAAAACTCAAATGATTTTTCCAACATGGATTGTAATAATCAGAATAAGAATTATGTATCTCATGGCTAGTTTCAAAATAATTAGGCTCAATCTATTGTCCAAATAAATTTTCCTTAATAACTGAGGTTCCTTGAGTATATCTTTCTATGTATTGATCCAATTTTCCCTCAATATCTACAACCTGATAAATTAAAATTATAAGCATATCTTCTTGAAAATTTGCCACTNAAATTTTCCTTAATAACTGAGGTTCCTTGAGTATATCTTTCTATGTATTGATCCAATTTTCCCTCAATATCTGCAACCTGATAAATTAAAATTATAAGCATATCTTCTTGAAAATTTGCCACCCTCCTAGGATTTACTCTTTTAAAGCTACTAGCATTATAATCCAAATATGAATATTCATTATCTCGTTGATCTGCCATTAATACATTAAATTCATGGAGTCTTTTCAAATCTCTCCCAAAAGTTCTCTCCAAATCTGACTTGCAAAATTTAAGGTTTGTAGCACCTGAACTACACATATAAATATAAACACTTAACTAATAAGACAAATATCAAATTTTTTTTAGTATATTGGTTTTTCTTTAAGAAAACACGCAATAACTAAACACACTATATAATAAAATTATAAATTCCAAATCCAAGTCTTACAGGTTTAATTAAAATTCTCCTAAAGTTCTTACCAAAGCTTCCCGACAACAGCGCCAAAACTTGATGCGCCCTTAGTGTGTGTTATTTTTTGTGTGTTTTATATCAATTTAAATCCTGTGTAACAGTGCAAAAAACTTGACTCATTCCAAAATTACGTAGTAATTTAGCTTTAAAAAATATGAAAAAAAAACTTGACCCAATTTATATTAAGTATTTAATGTGCAAAATTTAAATATTATATAAAATATTTAAAATATTTCACACACTAATAGTTCTACGCAAGTGCACATATTGCTTCAAGTAATATAGAGCTTTCTTTAAAAATCCCAGTATCGACCCCACAAAGAAGCGCAGTAAGAAATCCTTTTGGCCAATTCTATTCTACTACTATGAAGTCTTAATTTGGAAGATGGAAGTTCTTATATAATAACATAAATCCCAATATTCAAACTATAAAATTAAAGTAAGAAAGACAAATCAAAATGGGTTTAATGAATGCTAATAGAAATGTAACAAAAAGAACTAAGTTTACTATAGTATTTACTAAACTTTAAAATTAAATTTACTAAGAGTAAACAAAGTTTTGTGACGAAGCGTTCAAATTTAAGATAGTCTTCTTCCCCTTTACAATGAGTATATGGATTGTAAAAAAAATTAAAATCATTTAAAAATATATAAATATGTTTTGTACCAAATAGGAGAAATCCTATTTTTTACCTTCTTGAGAGTGCTATAAAGAGCATTGACTAATCCAGAGTTTGGTCCCTAATTCTGTGGTTAGCCTGAGAGGATACTGGCTACCACTCCAGAGCTCCCACTACTCCCTCACCTGAGGGCTAACAATCTTGCATTAATTTCCAATCAAGAGGACCAAATTGGATATTTTAATCTATCACCTTAAAATCTCCAGTTCTGCATCCAACAAAGTATATTTTCCTATTTATTTGCACTCATTTCCATGGATGACATACTCTTCCATGAAATCAAATGTAATTCTCCTTATGTTGTAGAAATCATAGCCCTTTTGGAACATATGTTTCTCAACACATTTTAACATTTCAATTGATCAGATTGAAAAGTAAATGAAGATTAGAGTTTGAATCATCACACATTATTGACATTTAAAAACGTATAAAACAAAATCAATTCTTCACAAAACCATATCTCAAAGTAGGGAGAAGGATAAATAATACTACTCAGATTTCATGAGAAGGCCACGAAAAAACACGAATTTCATATGTAAAAACAAGTTTAAAAAATAAAGNTTCAATTGATCAGATTGAAAAGTAAATGAAGATTAGAGTTTGAATCATCACACATTATTGACATTTAAAAACATATAAAACAAAATCAATTCTTCACAAAACCATATCACAAAGTAGGGAGAAGGATAAATAATACTACTTAGATTTCATGAGAAGGACACGAAAAAACATGAATTTCATATGTAAAAACAAGTTTACAAAATAAAGAGAAAAGACACAACTTATCTCACAATCCTTCCCAAGCAAATCCCTAGAAGTTCTCTTCAAGCACTTTCCCTCTTTACAAGTACTCTCAATTCTCTCCTAGAAATGTAATGAAGAAGAAATCTATCACCCACCTTCCCTCTCCTCGTATAATCCTTGAAGTAAATCTCCAACCTCTTCCTCTCACTCTCACTCCACACACACACACACACACACACACATACACACACACACGCAAAACTCACTCTCACACAACTCTTCTTCAAGCACTATACTTCCCTCTCTTTTATAAAAGGCTGCCTCCCTCCAATAGGAATTCAAAATTCCCTCCAAAATTTTATCCAAAAGTAAACTCTTTTGAATTCAAAATACATGTTCATTGATCCAAGAGACATATCCCTTCATTAAAGAACCTTGTAAAATGTCTAGATGCATTGAATCACTCCATAGGGTGTTTAAAACAAGTGTCCCTTTGAAAATTTACGCAAAAACTCATTCCGAACCTCCTAAATCCGCAAAAAGTCGTCTACAGCGCATCTGGCGCTAAATCGACACTTCATGCACCAGTCTAGATTTTGGCGCATCATGCATTGGTTTGGCACATCATGCCCTGCAGCAGCTCCACTATTTTGCTCTGTTTCGCCCCATTTCAGTTTTGTTTCGCTTCTAACAGATATACCTATAAAATAAGCATGAAAATAAAATTTTTTTAAATTGTAATTTAACTCAAAAACATGTGATGAATGTAAAGTAGATTAAGCATAGAAAGACTTATCAAAATGTGGCAATTTAGAAATTTCTTTCTTGCTCGTCTTTACTCCAAATTGCACCATTTTTGTTTTATTTTCTCCAAAATTCCATTTCTTGTACATGAAACCAAAAATATGTAAAATAANCTATACTTCCCTCTCTTTTATAAAAGGCTGCCTCCCTCCAATAGGAATTCAAAATTCCCTCCAAAATTTTATTCAAAAGTAAACTCTTTTGAATTAAAAATACATGTTCATTGATCCAAGAGACATATCCCTTCATTAAAGAACCTTCTAAAATGTCTAGATGCATTGAATCACTCCATAGGGTGTTTAGAACTAGTGTCCCTTTGAAAATTTACGCAAAAACTCATCCCGAACCTCCTAAATACGCAAAAAGTCGTCTACGACGCATCTGGCGCTAAATCGACACATCATGCGCCAGTCTAGATTTTGGCGCATCATGCCCTGCAGCAGCTCCACTATTTTGCTATGTTTCGCCCCGTTTCAATTTTGTTTCGCTTCTAACAGATATACCTATAAAATAAGCATGAAAATAAATTTTTTTTAAATTGTAATTTAATTCAAAAACATGTGATGAATGTAAAGTAGATTAAGCATAGAAAGACTTATCAAAATGTGGCAATTTAGAAATTTCTTTCTTGCTCGTCTTTACTCCAAATTGCACCATTTTTGCTTCATTTTCTCCAAAATTCCATTTCTTGTACATGAAACCAAAAATATGTAAAATAAATTCTTTTAAAGTGTAATATCATTAAAAATTATTAAAATTGAGCATAAAATATATATGAAAAAGTAGGTGATTTTTTGGCATATCATGATGCGCCTCTGGTGTGTGTTATTTTTCTGCATGTTTTATGTTAATTTAAATTCTTGGCAACAGTGCCAAATACTTGACCTATCCTAAACTTACGTAGTAATTTAANTGTGTGTTATTTTTCTGCATGTTTTATGTTAATTTAAATTCTTGGCAACAGTGCCAAATACTTGACCTATCCAAAACTTTTGTAGTAATTTAACTTAAAAAAATATGACCAAAATTTTGACCCAATTTATATTAAGTACTTAATGTGCAAAATCAAAATGTTATATAAAATATATAAAATAGTTCACACACTAGGGGTTCTACGCAAGTGCACGTATCTCTTCAAGTAATATAGGGCTTTCTTTAAAAACCCCACTACCAATCCCACAGAGAAGCGCAGTAAGAAATTCCTTAGGAAAATTTTAGTCTACCGCTATCAAGTCTTAGTTTGAAAGACGGAAATTCTTGAGATTATAACATAAATCACAATATTCAAACTATAAAAATTAAAGTAAGAAGGGCAAGTTAAAATTAGTTTAATGAATGCTAATAAAATGTAACTAAAAGAACTAAGTTTATTAAACTAATTTCTAAACTTCAAAGTTAAATTTACTAAGACTAAATAAAGTTTTTTGACGAAGAGTTCAATATAAAGAAAGCATCATTCCCCTTTACAATAAGTACATGGCTAGTGAAGTAAANAGAACTAAGTTTATTAAACTAATTTCTAAACTTCAAAGTTAAATTTACTAAGACTAAATAAAGTTTTTTGACAAAGAGTTCAATATAAAGAAAGCATCATTCCCCTTTACAATAAGTACATGGCTAGTGAAGTAATTAAAATCATTTAAATTTATATATAAAATTATTTTGTGCCATATAGGAGCAATCCTATTGCTTGCCCTCTGTCAAGTGCATAAAGAACATTGACTAATCCAGAGTATGATCCCTAATTTTGTGGTTAAGTTAGGATGATACTGGCTCTCACTCCGGAACACCCACTTCTCTCTCATCTGAGGGCTAACAATCTTGCATTAGTTTTCAATCAACTGANATATCCTCGAATTCTCTTCTAGATATTTGTTCGATAATTTTAAATTACCCATCATTCATCTCTTTAAGGTTTGTCTCAGGGTTACTAGGTAAAATCTCTAGGGGGTAACTGTTAATTGCATTATTAATCTACCCCAATTAGTTTTCTATATTCCATATTGCGACCTCTTGATTTTCTAACTATCTCATCATTTGAATCACAACCTCTTCTAATATCTTTTCATCCTCTTGTGAATTGGAGTTAAATTGACGATGATTATTAATTGAGTTAATAATTTGGCCCAGTTAGTTTTTCATATTCCTTATTGCAGTCCCTTGACATTCCAACTCACTCTCAATTTGAATAACAACATCTTCTAATAAATCCTTCTCCTCATTCTGGGGGTTGAAGTTAAAATTATGAGGAAAAGAAAGTTTATTATTATAATAGCCATGATTTTTCCAACTACACCTCTGATTAAATTGATTATCTTCCAAAAATGGCTATTCTCCTCCAAAATTATTATTCATGTTAAAACTCAAATGATTTTTCCAACATGGATTGTAATAATCAGAATAAGAATTATGTATCTCATGGCTAGTTTCAAAATAATTAGGCTCAATCTATTGTCCAAATAAATTTTCCTTAATAACTGAGGTTCCTTGAGTATATCTTTCTATGTATTGATCCAATTTTCCCTCAATATCTACAACCTGATAAATTAAAATTATAAGCATATCTTCTTGAAAATTTGCCAC
>JXCR01100257.1:1452-60649 GCA_002079205.1 Phalaenopsis hybrid cultivar | reverse complement strand
AGTACTTTAAGCATTTTCATCTTTCTGAAATTTTTGCAATTCCTTCTCAAAATTTTTACTTTAACTGGTCTGTAATATTAGGAGCTTTCTATACATATAAAGCATTAGAGAATTTGTTGGGTAATGAAATTTTGAAATAAGTACAAAACTAAACATTATACAAACACAATATTTCACTAACACATCACAATACTAAATAAAAACAATTACAAATACATTAAAATGCAAATATAAAAATGACATCACATTACAATTTTACAAAATACTAATCAGAGTCTATTATAACTACACATGCAAATTTCAAACTACAACACTAAACATTTATAACAATAATTAAAAATTATCTAACTGCAAAAATAAAATAAAATATAGAATAAAGTGAAAGTACAAACAAACATACATCTATCTCTATCACAAAATCATAAAACAAAAATACATCAATCACAATCATATATCAAAATCCCATACTATATCCTCGTCTCCCTGATCAGCAGGTGGATTAGGCTGATACTGAGTACAACGGGGGCATTCAGGAAAAGTAACATTAGGCTCACCTTTGTAGTGTCGGGCCTGAGCTTCGTGGTAAGCTATCTCGAAGTCAGAATGCCTCTGTAGGTACTCACTATCATAATCATTTCTACGTTCTAATCCNACTCAATTGTCTCCGAGAAATGTAATGAAGAAGAAATCTCTCACCTTCCCTCTCTCCTCTTGCAACCCTTAAGGAAAATCCTCTCTTCTCCAAAGCCTTCCTCTCACTCTCACGCCACACTCATGCTCTACATCGCTCTCTGATAGTGGCTTTTTATATACTTAAAAATACAAGAAGTTGATACTGCTGCTAGAAGAATTAAATCCCCAGCAACGACGCCAAAAGCTTGACATCAACTTTATATATGCTTAAAAATACAAGAATTTGATACTGCTGCTAGAAGATTTAAATCCCCGGCAACGACGCTAAAAACTTGACAGCGATTATAGATTTGATAAATATGTGTATGAAATATTCAATAATTGCAAAGTCACACTTATCAGCGCAAGTATACGTATCGCTCAAGTAATACAGGGCTCTAATGGAGTCCTGGATATCAATCCCACAGTGAGTAATATTAGAGGCTACGAACTAAGATTTAAAAAATTAATACTTAATCACAAAAATATAGTTCAAATTGCATATTTGTCACTAATAGGAAATTGAAATAAAAAAGTAATTTTGATAAACTCTTAATTAACTAAAGCTAATAAAGTTTCTAATGTGAAGTTCAATATATAAGAAAGCATCCTTCTCCTTGTCAAGAAGTTTAAATGAATGGATGAATTGAATTATTTCAAATTGTATTGTGCCAAATAGAAGTATACTTATTCTTTACCCTTTGGACCATGCATAAAAAACATTGACTAATCCTATGCTTGGTTACTGAATCTGCGGCTAGGCTGGGAGGATACCGACTCTCACTTCGGAGCTCCCACGTTCCCCTCGCCTGAGGCCTAACATCTACACTTTAGCACCCAAACGATATGACCAAATTGAAGATTTTAGTCTGTCACTCTAAAATCTCTAATTCTACGCCCGATAATTTTTATTTCCCGNGATATGACCAAATTGAGGATTTTAGTCTGTCACTCTAAAATCTCTAATTCTACGCCCGATAATTTTTATTTCTCGATTTATTTGCACCCAACTTTCAAGGACTTTGACCTCCCTAGATCTTGGATGTAATCTTCACTTTAGTTGTAAAACTCAACATATTTTAACAAATCAATTGGTATGAAAATTTTAACATATTTTCCTTTGGTCAAAGTCCCCCAAACTTAACTATTACTTTTCATCAAGTAATTTTAGTACTACATAAAAGTTATGATTTACTATGGTAAAGATTTAATTCAGAATGACTAAAAGTTTGATTTAAATAAATACCATAGTGAGATTTTCAGAAAAATTTTTAGTAATTAAATTAACTCTGTAGGTACAAGACTATCTAGTCATCAAGTTTAAGAGTTCTAGTTTTCTATTCATTTGAAGAATTACTATATGTTGTAATATCAAGTCACTTAAAATATTCAAATGATAAGAACTTCATGAGAAAATTACTAGTAAAAGATGCNAAGTTTAAGAGTTCTAATTTTCTATTCATTTCAAGAATGACTATATGTTGTAATATCAAGTCACTTAAAATACTCAAATGATAAGAACGTCATGAGAAAATTACTAGTAAAAGATGTNTATATATATATATATATATATATATATATATATATATATATATATATATATTCATTTGGATTGCTTTCAATTATATATATTTTTCTTTTCTTTTCAAGGATTGTTGTCAATCCTTTCTTTTTCTTCTTCAAGTGAAGATTACTATATCTGGATAGTCTTTAATAATTTTGAACTTCACTTTTTTTTCCATAAATTTGAAACTCAAAGCATTCCTTTACCTCATAAGTATTTCATTACTTTTANGATTGCTTTCAATCCTATATATTTTTCTTTTCTTTTCAGGGATTATTGTCAATCCTTTCTTTTTATTTTTCAAGTGAAGATTACTATATCTGAATAATTTTGAACTTCACTTTTCTTTCCCTAAATTTGAAACTCAAAGCATTTCTTTACCTTATAAACATTTGAACATCACCTTTCTTTCCCTAAATTTGAAACTCAAAGCATTCCTTTACCTTATAAATATTACATAGCCCAATCCCTTATTTTTCCTTTTTCAAGTGAGGATTACTATATCTGGATAGCCTTTAATGATTTTAACTTCACTTTTCTTTCCCTAAATTTGAAACTCAAAGCATTTCTTTACCTTATAAATATTTCAAAGTTCACTTTTCTTTCCCTAAATTTGAAACTCAAAGCATTCCTTTACCTTATAAGTATTTCATAACTTTTATGTCATTGAGCCTCCAATCTTTTCTTCTCAAATGAATTTCCAGGTTCTTTATACTTCAGAATATAGTTTCCTTTACTTTAAACAATCTTTTCTTCTCAAATGAATTTCCAGATTTTTAATACTTCAAAATATAGTTTCCTTTACTTTTTTGAAACTCAAAGTATTCCTTTACCTTATAAATATTTCATAGCTTTTACATCATTGAGCCCCACGAAACTCAAAGCATTCCTTTGCCTTATAAGTGATTTTAAACATCACCTTTCTTTCCCTAAATTTGAAACTCAAAGCATTCCTTTATCTTATAAAAATTTCATAGCTTTTACATCATTGAGCCCCAATCTTTTTCTTTTCAAATAATTTCTAAGATTCTTAATATTTCAAAATATAGTTTTCTTTACTTTAAATAGTTAAATATAGTCTTATTCTCTTGNNNNAAAATATAGTTATCTGAATTAAATTCACTACAAAAAATCATATTAATAATTTTTGAAAATATTTGAATTAAGAACATATAATAGTTAATGTTTTTCTTCCCTCCCCCAAACTTAAAANAATATTCCTTTAAATCTACCATAATATTTAAATATCTACAAAATATAGTTATCTGAATTAAATTCACTAAAACATCATATTAATAATTTTTGAAAATATTTAAATTGAGAACATATAATAGTTAATCTTTTTCTTTCCTCCCTAAATAATTTTTTAAAATATTGAAATAGAGGACATCTAATAGTTAATTTTTTTCTTCCCTCCTAATAATTTTTGAAAATATTTAAATTGAGAACATATAATAGTTAATCTTTTTCTTCCCTCCCACAAACTTAAATTTTTCAATATGGAATGATATTGATGGAAAGAAAAATTCTAAATATAAATCATACCTCAGTACTTTAGGCATTTTCATCATTCTGAACTGGTCTATAATATTAGGGGCTTTCTATACATAAAAATCATTAGAGATTTTGTTGGGTAACAAAATTTTGAAATAGTTACAAAACTAAACATTATACAAACAATATTTCACTAACACATCACAATACTAAATAAAAATAATTACAAATACATCACAATGCAAAAAAAATCACATCACATTATCACAATACTAAAAAAAACAATTAACAAATACATCACAATGCAAAAAAAATCACATCACATTACAATTTTACAAAGTACTAATCAAAGTCCATTATAACTACACATGCAAATTTCAAACTACAACATCAATCTAATCAAAATTATAAACAAATTCCAAATTACACTTAAAAAACTCAAATAATGGCTTCCAAGAGTGACTCTAAGAGTTCAAAACTAAGTTCCATGTATTTTTTCTAAATATTTTCTCCACATTCTCAATTTTTTTTGATCTCCTCAATGTGGAAGAAATTTAACGTGAAAATCAAATTTTTTTTTAGTTTGGAGTTAAACTCTTACCGAGAGATGATAAAATCCGGTGTCTAAACGCTTTGAAATCACCCCAAATCCAAGATCTTAAAGCCCTAGATTGAATTTTTTTCTTTTTTAAGAGGAAGGGGATGATGAATAGTGGCGGTCGACTGGTCAAAAATGCGGTTAGAAGTGTTTTTTTGGTATCTCACCGTTGGCGGGGTTGTCAGCGCCGTCGGCGAGCTCTATTCAATTAAATAGCCTAAGTCTCGCAAAAAATCTGTCATCGGCGGCGTCAATGGCGCCGTCGACAAGATTTTCAAAATTGTTTCAATTTCCATATTTTTGCGATTTTGATAAATTTCAAGCCTCGTCGACATCCGTTCAATCATTCTAGACATAAATTTTAAGTGATTAAATGATGTACTAACCCAAATAAATATTCACAACACAAAACATTACAATTATATATAAAATCCAAGGGTTACAATATACATTACACGACACACATAAGTTTGGTATTTTCACAACCTTAATACATCAATTCAGCATCACAATCCAAGCCACAATACTCGAAACACTGAAAACAAACATTTTATGCTCAATCTCAACTATACTGAGATCTAAAAGTAAAATTTAAAAGTAAAGTAAACACATAAGTTCAAATAAAATCACACACATAGATATATATGTAGTAAAGTAAATCTACTACTCCTCTGATTCAGTGCTTGTTTCTCCTCTGATATCGCCCATCGATTGAACATGAACAAAGAGGTTATAGAAGGGTTGGTATGGGAATTTTTCAGTAGAGTCTTCTTCTATCAATCCCATCTTTCTCATCAATCGTATCAAACTTCCTTTGATATGTCCAAAGTGATCAAAACGCTCTTTCATCCTTTAGTCTAGATGATCAAAAAAATTAGAGATATTTTTAATTGCATTTATAATATTTTGTACCTCTTTCTCCAGTTTATTGATTCTGCGCAGGATCACTAGTGTCTTGTCTGAAGCTAGAGGCTAAATAGGAAGTGAATTCTAAGATGATTGATCCGTAATAATAGTCATATCATTCTCATCTTCATTGGTTGGGAACTTTTGGATTGGGTCCAAAGGCTTCCAAGGTAGAAGTACCTTTTACCAATTCTCAAAAGTTACTTGGAACTGACTGCAGAGCAAGAAGATTGTTGATGGATGTCCAAGCCCATAAGTTGATCCATGAACGATCTGGCCCAAAACAGACTTCACAATTATCGATCCAATATTAATTGGCAGTCTCATGTGAATACAATAATTCAGAATAATACTTTATTTAGTAACTTTACCGATCCTCATTTTTGGTAAAAGTTTTGTAGAAATGAAGAAGTGTCAGTTTTTAGAAATGGGGTTTAGAAGTGTAGCAGCAAAACTAACATACCTGTTTTCTCTCATTTCTCAGTCTTGAGTCTCGTCCGTTAAAATTTGGTAGATCTCATTCATTAGATTTCTTGTTGGGACGAAGTTGGAATAATGACAGACAGGAACATTCTGGATCATATATAACTCATTAATCCGTGCAGGAGTAAAAGTTATCCATCTGCCTTACACATAGACAACTCCCTGGTTGATTCCATGCAAATTAGCATAAAACTCCTTCACCACAGGAACGACTACGGCGGCAGTAGTGTAGCACAACACTTCCCATCATTGTCACACAATCATCTCTTCAATTACTATCGAAGGATTGTTCAATCCTCAATTCACGAATCCTCTTTCTTTGACTAATCTCCTCTTTGTCAACATTTTGTTGAAGATTCGTTGCGTCTCGGAACTACTGAACTTTCTCCAATTGAACACTCAAAATCTAGGGTTTTCAGTGGAATTGGAAGCCATAGAGATAAATTTGGTGGAGTTTCAATTCGTTTTTGGGTAATATGAATTTAAGAATTGAGTTTGGAAGTTTATAGGGAGTAAATCTCACCTAAAACCGCCAAAAACCGACATTTCAAACTCCGAAAACTATCATCTCGCCATTATCGGCGTCGGCGGCTTTGATGGCGCCGACGGCAAGCCTTGAGAATTAATTTTCTAGACTCTCGGGAAAAAACCCGTCGTCAGTGTCTAAGGCAAAAAAATTCTCAATTTCGCTCTGGTTTGAATGCATTCCAATTTTCTCTATGGATCCAATTTTTATGATGATTCAAGGGTAAATACGAGTAGTGGAGTTCAATACTACCACAAACTAATGATAATTTCAAACAAAAACACTATAATCGCAAAAAAAATAAAATAAAGATAACTATGAGTTGCCTCCCATAAAGCGCTTGGTTTAATGTCGTTAGCCCGACCTATTTAGATATTATTCAGGTTGACTGGCCATTAAAACCTCTTTAAAATTTGGTTTTATACCCTCAAAATACGGATTTAATCTGTGTCTATTCTAGTCTTTTGATCTTCAATTTCAACAGCTCCGTAAGTATAAACTTGAGTCACAGTAAAAGGTCTCATTAAAACCTCTTTAAAATTTGGTCTTTTACCCTCATAATATGGTTTTATTCTGTGTCCATTTACAGTCTTTTGATCTTCAATTTCAACAGCTCCGTAAGTATAAACTCGAGTCACAGTAAAGGGTCGTAACCAACAAGACTTCAATTTCCTAGGGAATAACTTCAGTCTTGTATTGCAAAGCAAAACTTCTTATCCTGGTTCAAAGTTCTTTTGATTAATCTTCCGATCATACCATAACTTTAGTTTCTCCTTATAAATTCTGTCATTATCATAAGATGCATTTCTTAATTCTTCAAATTCATTCATTTGTAACAATCTCTTCTCACCAGCATTTTTCAAATTATAATTGAATTCTTTAATCGCTCAATATGCTTTGTGCTCTAATTCTACTAGTAAGTGACAAGTCTTTCCAAAAATCAGCCTGTAAGGAGTCATTCTAATAAGAGTTTTATAAGCAGTCCTGTAAGCCCATAATGCAGTGTCCAGTCTAGTAGACCAATCTACTCTACTAGGGTTTACAGTCTTCTCCAGTATTTGTTTAATCTCTCTATTAGAAACTTCAGCTAACCCACTGGTCTGAGGGTGATAGGAAGTAGAAATTTTATGAATAACATTAAACTTTTTTGCCAATTTCTGAATGTATTTATTCCTGAAATGAGATCCTCCATCAGTGATATTCACTCTCGACATTCCGTATCTCGTGAAAATGTTTTTCATTAAAATTCTTGAAACACTTTTAGCATCACAACGAGGTAAGCTTGTGCTTCAATCCACTTTGAAACGTAGTCTACTGCAACTAATATGTATAAGTTCCCAGATGAAGGAATAAATGGTCCCATGAAATCCAATCCCCAAATATCAAAGATCTCAACTTCTAACATGAAATTCAAAGTCATTTCATTTCTTCTAGATATATTGCCTACTTGTTGGCATCGATCACAATTTTTTATGTATCTGTAAACATCTCTAAAGAGAGTAGGCCAATAGAATCCAGCTTGTAAAACTTTATAAGCAGTTTTATCAGTTCCAAAATGTCCTTCAAATTCAGAATCATGAAATTTCTAAATGACTAGTTCAGTTTCTTCATAAAGTACACATCTTCTCATAATAAGATCCTTACATTGTTTATATAAATAAGGCTCATCCCAAAAATATGCTTTCGCATCATGAATGAACTTTCTTTGCTGTTGCAATGTCAGCATAGGTGACAAAATATCACTTACAATATAATTAAAAATATCAGCATACCATGGTATTTTCCACTCATTAATATTATAGAGTTGTTCATTATGGAAACTGCCCGTAATTTTATTGTCGGTTTCAGATAATTCATATAATCAGCAATTTGATTATCAGTTCCCTTTCTATCAATAACCACAAAATCAAATTCTTGCATCAATAGCAATTTGATTATCAGTTCCCTTTCTATCAATAACCACAAAATTAAATTCTTGCATAAAAAATATCCCTCTAATTAACCTTGGTTTGACATCCTTCTTTTGCATCAGATATTTAATAGCAAAGTGATCAATGTGCACAACACATTTAGACCCAATTAAATAAGATCTAAATTTATCAAAAGCATATACAATAGCAGTAACTCTTTTTTAGTAACAGTGTAGTTAATTTGAGCATCGTTAAGAGTTTTAATAGCGTAGTATATAACTTTAAAAATCTTATCCAATAACATAATCAATAGCATCGCACATCAGTTCAAATGGTTTCTCCCAGTTAGGTGAAACTATTATAGGGGCTGTGATTAACATTTCTTTTAATAACTTAAAGGTATTTAAACAATTTTTAGTAAACATTTCTTGTCCTTTTTTAAAAGTTGGCATAGAGGTTTGGTAATTTTTGAAAAATCTTTAATATAACACATGTAAAAACCAACATGTCCCAGAAAACTTCTAACCTCTCTTACATTAGTAGGAGGTGTTAATTTATATATAAATTAAATTTTTGCAGGGTCTACTTCCATATCATTTTCCAAAATTTTATGCCCTAACACAATTCCTCCTGCAACCATAAATTGACATTTCTCCCAATTTAGAACTAAACTAGTTCTTTCGCATAACTCTAAAACTTTTTCAAGATAATTTAAGCATGCTTCAAATGATGTTCCAAACACAGAGAAATCATCCATAAACACTTCTATTCCATCATCAATTAACTTACTAAAGATAGACATCATACATCTTTAGAATGTTGCAGGTGCATTACATAATCCGAAAGGCATTCTTCAAAAAGCAAAAGTTTCAAAAGGACTAGTAAATGTTGTTTTTTCTTGATTCTCAAGAGCAATAAGAATTTGATGGTAGCTAGTATATCCATCTGAAAAAAAAATATTTGAGCCCAACAAGTCTATCCACTATTTGGTCTAAAATAGTAAAGGGAGGTGATCTTTCCTAGTGGCAATGTTTAATTTTCTATAATCAATGCAAATACGCCACCCAATAACTTGTATGATAGGTATTAATTCATTATTCTCTTGTGCTTCAGCAGTCACCCCTCCTTTCTTAGGAACACAATAAATTGGACTTCCCTAAGCACTATCCGAAATAGGATATATAATTCCAGTGTCCAACCATTTTAGAATTTCTATCTTGACTACTTCTTTCATCATTGGGTTTAATCTCATTTGTGGATCAACTCTTGGTTTATATTGTTCATCTAGTATAATTCTGAGCATACAGATCGAAGGATTGATTCATTTAATATCAGCTAAGGTACAACCAAAATCTTTCTTATATATTTTTAATGTATCAAAAAGTCTTTGCTCTTGCAAATCATTTAACTCTGAAGATATAATAACAGGTAAGGTAGATGAGTTTCCCAGAAACACATACTTCCAGTGGTTAGACAATATTTTCAACTCAAGTTCAGGTGATTTTATAATTGACGAGAATAGATTCTTATCAGCATTCCCTGTAATATCCAACATCTTAAATCTTTCATGAACATAATCAAATTCTTCATTTTCTATTTCATCCAAAATAATTTCATTATTGTCTTCAAAATATTTTTTTCTTCAAAATATTCTTTAAAATGCTCGTTAAATAGATGTTCACTAATTTATATGCGAAAACATTCATTATCTCTTTCAATAGCAGGGTATTTTATTNGGGCATTTGTTCTAAAGCTTCTACGAAAGGAATATTTACCATTATTTTCTTAAGAATTTCTATAAACTTGAAAAATTGTTTATCCTTTTTATGTTGTTTCAATCTTTGAGGAAACAGTAGTGGAAGTTTCTCCACAGTAATTTTCATTGGTGTAAGTGGATATTCTAAATCGGGGTATTCATGATCATTTTCTTTTTCTGAATCCACTTTCTCTTTTTCAGTTTTCATTTCTTCCCGCACTCTTGTTTCAGGTATCCACTTTCTCTTTTTCAGTTTTCATTTCTTTATGTACTCTTGTTTCCAATTCTTTTCCACCCACTTTCTCTTTTTCAGTTTCCGTTTCTTTCTGTACTCTTGTTTCCAATTTTTTTCCACTTTCTCTTTTTCAATTTTAGTTTCTTTTTGCACCCTTGTTTCCAATTCTTTTCCACTTTGTAATTCAATCGCTTTTATCTGTTCTTTTCCTTGATCTTTAGGATTTGGTTCCACAGTACTAGGAAAAGTTACCAATGTTCGGTTACTAAGTGCAGTAGCGATATGCCCCAATTGGTTTTCAATATTCTTGATAATAGTTTTTGATTTTGTAATTGATTTCCTTGAATTTATAATTGATTTCCTTGATTCTGCAATTGTTGACACATTTTGTAACTAGTTTCCTTGAATTTGTAATTGATTTCCTTGATTCTGCAATTGTTGACCCATGTTCAGTATCAACTCTCCCATGGACAACTTTTTTTCCTTAAATTGAGTGTTAATGTTAAATCCTGGAGGATAAGAAGGTCTATAATTAACATTTCCTTGGTTGGAAGAATTTCCTAATGGGTTTACTAGATTGTTTGCTCATTATTGATTTGTAGAAGAATTGTTATTCCAATTAAATTTAGGATGATTCTTCTAATCTGCTTTAAATAAGCATTGTTGGGTCTATTGTTAATAGCATTTAAAGTCTCATAAGAAGGTTGAACATCCACAAATTGTCCAGATGAATTCTCTTCCATCATAGGAAGCGTTGGAGAATAATTCATCCCATAATGATCTAAAATGAATTCTCTTCCATCATAGTAGGTGTTGGAGAATAATTCATTACATAATGATCTAATTTCTTCTTCCATCATAGGAGGTGTTGAAGAATAATTCATCCCATAATGATCTAATTTCCTTGATATTACCATCATAGTAGGTGTTGGAGAATAATTCATTCCATAATGATCTAATTTCTTTGATATTGTAGGAATCTGAAAAGCTAACATAGATATTGCATCAGAATCTTGGATACTAGCTACGATTTTAGGATTTACCCTTTCAGAGGGCCATTAAAAATTGTTGGTAGCCATCTCTTCTATTAACGAATAAGCCTCATCAAAAGGTTTTGACATTAAAGAACCATTAGCTGCAACATCTATAATTGATCTAAGAGATCCCACTAATCCGTTGTAAAAAGTTTTAATTATTAACCAATCTGCTAACGAATGATGTGGGCACTTCCTAAGATCTTTAAATCTCTCCCAAGCATCATATATCGACTCTCCGATCTGACAAAATTGTCATTTCTAAGTTTAGCAGTTTTGGATGGAGGAAAATATTTGGATAGAAATTTCAGTGAAAGTTCTCCCCAAATGTTATGTCATTTCTAAGTTTAGCAGTTTTGGATGGAGGGAAATATTTAGATAGAAATTTCTCAGAAAGTTCTCCCCAAGTTCTAATAGATCCAAATGCTAACAAATTTAACCACGTCTTAGCCTTATCCCTAAGTGAAAAAGGAAAAAGTTTAAGTCTAACAACATCGTTCGAAACTCTGTCATATTTAAAGGTAGCACAAAGTTCTAAAAAACTAGCGATGTGTAAATTAGGATATTCATTTGGTGTACCTACGAATTGATTGTTTTGTACCATTTGGATAATAGCAGGTTTGAGCTCAAATGAATTAGCAGCTACATCAGGATTTTGGATAGATAAGTGAATTTCATGTATTGTAGGATTTGCATAATCTCGTAGAGCTCTAGGTTGATGTTCATTTTCTATTCCTTGATTGCTCACGTTATTTTTCGATGTGTCAGAATTTTTATGTTCTTTTCTTAGTTTTCTAATTCTCCTAACAATGTGTTCTAAATTAGAATCGTAGGGTATAAGATTTTCAGGTCCAAATTTACGCATACAATTGAAATCAGTCCACAGAAAAATAGTTAACTAAATATGAAAATAAGTTGTAATTCAAGTAAAAGTTGCCTAATAGTCCTAATTTGTCCGTTACTCTAATTATGATTTTTTTAATCTAATTTTACTTTCCGTNGGATAATAACAGGTTTGAGCTCAAATGAATTAGCAACTACATCAGGATTTTGGATAGATAAGTGAATTTCATGTATTGTAGGATTTGCATAATCTTGTAGAGCTCTAGGTTGATGTTCATTTTCTATTCCTTGATTGCTCACGTTATTTTTCATTGTGTCAGAATTTTTATGTTCTTTTCTTAGTTTTCTAATTCTCCTAACAATGCGTTCTAAATTAGAATCGTAGGGTATAAGATTTTCAGGTCCAAATTTACGCATACAATTGAAATCAGTCCACAGAAAAATAGTTAACTAAATATGAAAATAAGTTGTAATTCAAGTAAAAGTTGCCTAATAGTCATAATTTGTTCGTTACTCTAATTATGATTTTTTTTAATCTAATTTTAATTTCCGTCAATGACGCCAAAAACTTGACAGCGACTTTATATATGCTTAAAAATTACAAGAATTTGATATTGCTGCTAGAAGAATTAAATCAAGGACAACGACGCCAAAAACTTGATAGTGACTTTATATATGCTTAAAAATACAAGAATTTGATACTGCTGCTAGAAGAATTAAATCCCCAAAAACGGCGCCAAAAACTTGACAGCAACTTTATATATGCTTAAAAATACAAGAATTTGATACTACTGCTAGAAGATTTAAATCCCCGGCAACAGCGCCAAAAACTTGACAGCAGTTATAGATTGNCTTGACAGCAACTTTATATATGCTTAAAAATACAAGAATTTGATACTACTGCTAGAAGATTTAAATCCCTGGTAACAGCGCAAAAAACTTGACAGCAGTTATAGATTGGATAAAGATGTGTATAAAATTTTCAATAATTGCAAAGTCATACTTATCAACACAAGTATACGTATCGCTCAAGTAATAAAGGGCTCTAATGGAGTCCTGGATATCGATCCCACAGGGAGTAATATTTGAGGCTACGAACTAAGATTTAAAAAATCAATACTTAATCACAATAATATAATTCAAATTGCATATTTGTCACTAATAGGCAATTGAAATAAAAATGTAATTTTAATAAACTCTTAATTAATTAATTCTAGTAATAAAGTTTCTAATGTGAAGTTCAATATATAAGAAAGCATCCTTCTTCTTGTCAAGAAGTTTAAGTGAATGAATAAATTGAATTAGTTCAAATTATATTGTGCCAAATAGGAGCATACTTATTCTTTATCCTTTGGACCATGCATAAAGAACATTGACTAATCCTATGCTTAGTTACTGAATCTGCGGCTAGACTGGGAGGATACCGACTCTCACTTTGGAGCTCCCACGTTCCCCTCGCCTGAGGGCTAACATCTACACTTCAACACCCAAACGATAGAACCAAATTGAGGATTTTAGTCTGTCACTCTAAAATCTCTAATTCTACGCCCGATAATTTTTATTTCCCTAATTATTTGCACCCAACTTATATCGTTTCTAGCACTTATGGCACCAGTTCTGGCACCTCAAGCACTATTTCTCTGGATTTTGGCAACTCAGGCGACACCCTGCAGAAGCTTCACCATTTTGTTGCATTTGGCTATGTTTCAGCTCCGTTTGGCCCCATTTCAGTTGCATTTTTCTCCTAACAGATATATTTACAAAATAAGCATGAAAATAGTCTCTCTTTAAAGTTTAATTTTATTCAAAAACATGTGAGAAATGTAAAGTAGATGCATTGAGTAAAAATTTGTCAAGTCATAATTTTCTTTCTTGCTCACTTTTTACTCCAAATTGCACCATTTTTGCTTCATTTTATCTAAAACTTCATTTCTTGTACTTGAAACAAAAAATATGCAAAATATCTCCCTTTAAAGTGTAATATCATTAAAAATCATTAAAATTGAGCATAAAATATATATGAAAAAGTAGGTAATTCTTAGGCGTGTCAAAATCCCCCAAACCTAAATATTGTTTGTCCTCAAGTGGCACTTTTACTACATAAAAATATGACTTAAGATAAATATTAGCTTATAAACTTCTATAATTTATTTTAATAAAAAAATAATATAATATAAGAAAAACTTTTAATAACTTAGATTAAAACTGTAAGTATAAGAATACTTAGTAATCAAAGCTAAGATTTCTGAATTTCCATTCATTTCAAGAAGAACTATAATTTGTTATATCAAGGTTACTTAAAATATCCATATGAAAGGATTTCATGAAAACCTTACTATTAAGGGTGCTAATACTCAAATATAAGTTTAGAAAATATAATAAAGCCTTTTCCTCAAGTTGATTCAAGTGAAACCAATTTTTTATTAGGCATCTCCTCAAGCTTCTCCTCTCATTCTTTTTTTTATTCAGGATCTTTTCAATCTTTTCTTTTTTTTATCTTTTTCAAGTGAGGATTACTATATCTGGATAGCCTTTAATAATTTTGAACTTTAATATCCTCTTCTTAAAGTTAAAACTTTTTAACTTTCTTTCCTTTATAAATTCATATGAGTATTGATGATTTTTCATAAAGCCTTATTATTTTCTTCTTACATGAAACTCTAAGGTTCTTAATACTTAAAAAATATAATTTTCTTTACTTTAAATAGAAAAACATAGTCTTATCCTTTCATACCAAATATCTTTAACTTTAGAATTGACCTTCATTATTTAAAACTTTTACCTAAATTTACTATAATATTTACAAACATAAATATAATCATTTAAAGTTAAACTCTAACATCTAATTTCGTGTTAAATTAATTTTAAAAATATAATTAATTGAAGACAAATAAAATTTAGTTTACTTCTTTTTAAAAGAAAATTTTCTTTCCCCCAAACTTGAATTTTTAAATATTTTACACTTGATTCCATAAAATGTAGCATGAAGAAAAAGTAAAAGTTGAATCTTCTAACTACTACAACATCCTATCAAATTCTTATACGTGCATAATCAGGATAGAATGACTGCAGGAGAAAGTAAATCTAGCTTAAAACATGTTTGCAATAATATTAAATTAAAAAGAAGTATACTAACTTTAAAATTTATTTTTCTTCCTACCCTCAAAATTGATTTTAAACATGTATAAGATTCAATATAGAAAATATAAACAGTTAGAAAAACAGTTCAGAAATTCTATTTATCATAAGCATCTACAATTATTCATCAGGACAGAACAATATGTAATAGAAAGTAAGTCTAAACTTAAACATGCTTAATAAAATAGAAAGAAAGGTCTAACAAGCACAACATGTGTTAACATAGGAATATATATATTGATGTGTTCTCCAAATTTTTATATTATTGTAACACAAACACAAACACACATAATAAATGAGGTCAATTCTTCCTTTAACTCAATGCATCTCACTAACTTACTTCCAATTTATAACGAAATCACTACACAGATATATTGGGTACTTATAAATGATTTTATAGATTCTAATCCCAAAAATAAGATTATCCCTGATATATTGGTTCACATGCACCAACCTCAGGCATCACATTATCCTAATAGTTAAACGCCTCTAACAGTTATTAGGATAGTGGAAACCCTTCCACATGTTACTCGTCAAATAGGTTAGCTACTCCTATCAAATGAAAACAAAGTCAGAGAAAATAAGTAACAAAATTGAGATGGAATTGTCGCTTTTAAAATTAATGATGTCACTTGTAAAACTTAAGTCTGAGTGAGACCCGAGTCGTAGTGGACTCATCAATCCAACTACTACAAGAGAATATACAAGTGTAGCCATAATAAGAAGTTAAGGAATCACCTCCCTAATGACACAAAAAAATCTAATCAAACCACTAACAATCCAAACATCTACATATCATCATTCAAACAGATCAATCCACACTAAAGTAAACACAATACAACACTAACAATCATAAATCTCATGCACACTAAATTAAATCACATTGATAACTATGGGTTACCTCCCATAAAGAGCTTTATTTAATGTCGCTAGTTCGACAAATGATTCCACCTGAATCAAAATTCTATTTAAGTAATCCTTGATCAATCACCCAATCATTTCTAGATCTAGGGATTCCTACAAAGTCCTTGAATTAAAATTTTTCTTTCAGTTCTTCTGTTTCATAATGATTCATATCCTTGCTCCTCATATTTATTTCTAGATCAAATATTATTCTAGTGATTCTCTCAAATTTCATATTAATATCATCCTTAAATTTTATAAGAAATGGATCTTTATAAGATACTTCAAGATCTCCCAAATTTTGGATTGGATTCTCTGTAGATAATTTAAATTCTGTATAAAATTCTTCTAGTTTACTCTTTTATTTAAGGTTGTATTTCAATTCTTTGCCTTGATATTGAGTAAATGGTAGAGGTGGTCTTTCTATATTTATCTTAGTTGAGAAAATATGTTTTTTTGATTCCTTAGAAAATTTTTCCATTGGTCTTTCGTTCTCTTTGTTCTCATTTCTCAACTCAAAATTCTTTTGAAACATATCCTCACATTATCTTATAAATATTAGTACAATAATTTTAAATTGCTCATCATTCATCTCCTTAGGGTTTATCTCAGGGTCACTAGGTAAAATCTCTGAGGGGTAACTATTAATTGCATTAATAATCTGCTCCAGTTGGTTTTCTATATTCTTTATTGCAACCTCTTGATTTTCCGGCTCACTCTTTTGACCTTCCAATCAACCCACCAATTGAATCACATCCAATTCTAACAATGACTCCTCCTCATTATGTGGGTTGGAGTTAAATCAACGAGGAAAAGAAAGTTCATTATTATAATAGCCATGATTATTCCAACTACATGTCCGATTAAATTGATTATCTTCCCAAAATTGGTCTTCTTCTCTAAAATTATTATTCCTATTAAAATTCAAATGGTTTTCTCAACCTAGATTTAAAGAATCGGAATAAGAATTATGTATCTTATGGCTAGTTTCAATCCATTGTCCAAATGAATTTTCCTTAAAAATTGGGGTTCCTTGAAGACATAATTTTATGTATTGATCCAACTTCCTCTAAATATCTGAAATCTGAGAAATCAAAGTTGTAAGCATATATTTTTGAAAATTTGTCACTCTCTTGGGGTTTATTCTTCCAAGGCTACTAGCATTATAACTTAAATCCAAATAGTCATTTTATTGTCGATTCGCCATTTCTACATTACATTCATGAAGTCTTTTCAAATTTCTCCCAAAATTTCTCTCCAAATCTGACTTGTGAAATTCATGGTCTGCAGCTCCTGAACTACACATACAAATCTAAAGATTTAACTAATAGAACATATATCAAAAATATTTTTGGTATTTTGGATTTTCTTTAAAATAACACACTACATAATAATACAATAAATTCCAAATCTAAGTCTTAGAAGTTGAACAAAAAATCTACTATAGTTCTTACCAAAGATTCACCGGCAACGACGCCAAAAAATTGATGCACCCCTGATGTATGCTATTTTTCTGTGTGTTTTATGTCAATTTAAATCCTCGGTAACAGTGCCAAAAATTGACCCATTCTAAACTTACGCATTAATTTAGGTTCAAAAAATATGGCTAAAATCTTGACCCAATTTATATTAAGTATTTAATGTGCAAAATCGAAATGTTATATAAAATATATAAAATAGTTCACACNAGTTGTAAGCATATATTTTTGAAAATTTGTCACTCTCTTGGGGTTTATTCTTCCAAGGCTACTAGCATTATAACTCAAATCCAAATAGTCATTTTATTGTCGATTCGCCATTTCTACATTACATTCATGAAGTCTTTTCAAATTTCTCCCAAAATTTCTCTCCAAATCTGACTTGTGAAATTCATGGTCTGCAGCTCCTGAACTACACATACAAATCTAAAGATTTAACTAATAGAACATATATCAAAAATATTTTTGGTATTTTGGATTTTCTTTAAAATAACACACTACATAATAATACAATAAATTCCAAATCTAAGTCTTAGAAGTTGAACAAAAAATCTACTATAGTTCTTACCAAAGATTCACCGGCAACGACGCCAAAAAATTGATGCGCCCCTGGTGTGTGCTATTTTTCTGTGTGCTTTATGTCAATTTAAATCCGCGGTAACAGTGCCAAAAATTGACCCATTCTAAACTTACGCATTAATTTAGGTTCAAAAAATATGGCTAAAATCTTGACCCAATTTATATTAAGTATTTAATGTGCAAAATCAAAATGTTATATAAAATATATAAAATAGTTCACCTAATAGGGGTTCTACGTAAGTGCAGTATCGCTTCAAGTAATATAGAGCTATCTTTAAGAACTCCAGCATCAATCCTATAGAGAAGTGCAATAAGAAATCTCTTAGGCTAATTCTAGTCAACTATCAAGTCTTAGTTTGAAAGATGGAAATTCATATGATAATAACATAAATCACAATATTCAAACTATAAAAATTAAAGTAAGAAGGACAAGGTAAAATTGGTTTAATGAATGAGAATAGAAATATAACTAAAAAACTAAATTTACTGAACTATATTCTGAACTTCAAAGTTAAATTTACTTAGACTAAACAAAGTTTTGTGACGAAGAGTTTAAATTTAAGAAAACATCATTCCTTTTTACAATGAGTACATGGTTAGTGAAGTAAGTAAAATAATTTAAAATTATATATAAAATTGCATTATGCCAAATAGGAGCAATCCTATTCTTTACCCTCTATCAAGTGCATNTCGTTCAAATTATAATTGAATTCTTTAATCGCCCAATATGCTTTATGCTCCAATTCTACTGTTAAGTGACAATTCTTTCCAAAAATCAGTCTGTAAGGAGTCATTCCAGTAAGAGTTTTATAAGCAGTCCTGTAAGCTCATAATGCAGTATCTAGTCTAGTAGACCAATCTACTCTACTAGGGTTTACAGTCTTCTCCAGTATTTATTTAATTTCTCTATTAGCAACTTCAGCTAACCCACTGGTCTGAGAGTGAGGAAGTAGATATTCTATGAATAACATTAAACTTTTTTGTCAATCTCTGAATGTATTTATTCCTAAAATGAGATCCTCCGTCAGTGATAATCACTCTCGACATTCCGTATCTAGTGAAAATATTTTTCATTAAAAAACTTGAAACACTTTTAGCGTCACAACAAGGTAAAGCTTGTGTTTCAATCCACTTTGAAACGTAGTCTACTGCAACAAATATGTATAAGTTCCCATATGAAGGAATAAATGGTCCCATGAAATCCAATCCCCAAACATCAAAGATCTCAACTTCTAACATGAAATTCAAAGGCAGTTCATTTCTTTTAGACCCTGCTCATTGACATCGATCACAAGTTTTTATATATCTATAAACATCTCTAAATATGGTAGGCCAATAAAATTCAACTTCTAATATGAAATTCAGAGGCATTTCATTTCTTCTAGATATATTACCTACTCGTTGACATCGTTCACAAGTTTTTATATATCTATAAACATCTCTAAATATAGTAGGCCAATAAAATCCAGCTTGCAAGTTTTTATGTATCTGTAAACATCTCTAAAGAGAGTAGGCCATAGAATCCAGCTTGTAAAATTTTATAAGTAGTTTTATCAATCCCAAAATGTCCTCCAAATTTAGAATCCAACTTGTAAAATTTTATAAGCAGTTTTATCAGTTCCAAAATGTCCTCCAAATTCATAATGACATTTCTAAATGATTAGTTCAGTTTCTTCATAAGGTACACATCTTCTCATAATAAGATCCATAGCTTGTAAAATTGTATAAGCAGTTTTATCAATCCCAAAATGTCCTCCAAATTCAGAATCATGAAATTTCTAAATAATTAGTTCAGTTTCTTCATAAGGTACACATCTTCTCATAATAAGATCCTTATATTGTTTATATAAATATAGCTCATCCTAAAAATATGCTTTTGCATCATGAATTAATTTTCTTTGCTGTTGCAATGTCAGCATAGGTGGCAAAATATCATTTACAATATAAATAGTAATATCAGCATACCATGGTATTTTCCACTCATTAATATTATGGAGTTGTTCATCACGAAAACTGTCTGTAATTTCATTGTCAGTGTCAAATAATTCATGATATTCTAATTTTGACAAATGATCAGTAATTTAATTATCAGTTCCCTTTATATTAATAACCACAAAATCAAATTCTTACATCAAAAGTATCCATCTAATTAACCTTAGTTTGGCATCCTTCTTTTGCATCAGATATTTAATAGTAGAGTGATCAGTGTGCACAACACATTTAGTCCCAATTAAATACGATTTAAATTTATCAAAAGGATACACAATAGCCAGTAACTCTTTTTTAGTAACAATGTAGTTAATTTGAGCATTGTTAAGATTCTGGCTAGTAACTCTTTTTTAGTAACAGTATAATTAATTTGTGCATCATTAAGAGTTTTACTAGAAGTATATAACTTTAAAAATCTTTTCATACCTTTGTCCAAAGACAGCTCCAATAGCATAATCAATAGCATCTTTCTTTTTCAGTAACAGTATAGTTAATTTGTGCATCATTAAGAATTTTACTAGCGTAGTATATGACTTTAAAAATCTTATCATACCTTTGTCCAAGAACAGCTCCAATAGCATAATCACTAGCATCACACATTAGTTTGAATGGTTTCTCCCAGCTAGGTGAAACTTTTATTGGGGCTGTGATTAGCTTTTCTTTTAATAACCCAAAGACATTTAAACAGTTTTTAAAAAACTTAAATTTCTTGTCCTTTTCTAAAAGTTGGCATAGAGGTTTGGTAATTTTTTGAAAAATCTTTAATATAACGCCTGTAAAAACCAACATGTCCAAGAAAACTTCTAAACCATCTTACATTGGCATTAGGTGTTAATTTAGATATAAATTAAATCTTTGTAAGGTCTACTTACATACCTTACGTTAGTAGGAGGTGTTAGTTTAGATATAACTTGAATTTTTGCAAGGTCTGTTTCCATACCTAGTAGGAGGTGTTAATTTAGATATAACTTGAATTTTTGCAGGGTCTACTTCAATATCATTTTTTAAGAGGTGTTAATTTAGATATAACTTGAATTTTTGCAGGGTATTCTTCCATACCATTTTCGTTACATTAGTAGGAGGTACTAATTTAGATATAACTTGAATTTTTGCAGGGTATGCTTCCATATCATTGAGGTGTTAGTTTAGATATGACTTGAATTTTCGTAGGGTCTGCTTCCATACCATCTTCCAAACTAGGAGGTGTTAGTTTAGATATAACTTGGATTTTTGCAGGGTCAGCTTCCATACCATCTTCCGAAATTTTATGCCCTAGCACAATTCCATAACTTGAATTTTTGCAAGGTCTACTTCCATACCATTTTTTGAAATTTTATGCCCTAACACTATTCCTCCTTAACCATAAATTGACATTTCTCCTAATTTAGAACTAAATTAGTTCTTTCGCATAACTCCAAAATATTTTCAAGATAATTTAAGCATGAGTCAAATGATGTTCCAAAGACAGAGAAATCGTCCATAAACACTTCTATTCTATCATCAATTAACTTACTAAATATAGACATCATACATTTCTGGAACGTTGCAGGTGCATTACATAATCTGAAAGGCACTCTTTGAAAAGCAAAAGTTCCAAAATTACTAAATGTTGTCTTTTCTTGATCCTCAAGAGCAATAAGAATTTGATGGTAGGCGGTATATCCATCTAAAAAATAAAAATATTTGTGCCCAGAAATTTTATCCACTATTTGGTCTAAACATGGTAAAGGGAAGTGATCTTTCCTAGTAGCAGCATTTAATTTTCTATAATCAATGGAAATATGCAACCGAGTAACTTGTCTGAAAGGTATTAATTCATTATTCTCTTGTGCTTCAGCAGTCACCTCTCCTTTCTTAGGAACACAATGAATTGGACTTACCCAAGCACTATCCAAAATAGGATATATAATTCCAGTGTCCAACCATTTCATAATTTCCTTCTAAACTACTTCTTTCATCATTGGGTTTAATCTCCTTTGTGGATCAAATCTTGGTTTATATTATTCATCCAGTATAATTCTGTGCATACAGATTGAAGGGCTGATTCCTTTAATATCAGCTAAGGTCCAAGAAAAAACTTTCTTATATCTTTTTAATGTATCCAAAAGCTTTTCCTCTTGCAAATCATTTAACTCTGAAGATATAATAACAGGTAATATAGATGAGTCTCCCAGAAACAAATACTTCAAGTGGTTAGGCAATGTTTTCAACTCAAGTTCAGGTGGTTTTATAATTGACGGAACTAGATTTTTATCAGCATTTTCTATAATATCCAGCATCTCAAATCTTTCTTGAACGCTAATTCTTCATTTTCTATTTCGTCCAAAATAATTTCATCTTTGTCTTCAAAATCTTTTTTCACTTCAAAATATTCTTTAAATGATCATTCAATAGAAGTTCACTAATTTCCATGAGAAAACATTCATTATCTCTTCCAAAGAAGGGTATTTCATAGATTTTGCAATGTTAAAAGTCACTTCTTGATCGTTAATACTCATAGTTAATTCTCCCTTTTGAACATCTATCATAGCTCTTCCAGTAGCTAAAAATGGTCTCCGGAAAATTATAGGTATTTCCTTATCTTTCTCCATATCTAAAACAATAAAATCCACAGGAAAGATAAATTTATCAACTTTGTAACACATCTTCTATAACTCCCTTAGGATATGTAACTGAATGATCCGCTAACTGTAGAGTTACAAAAGTACCACATCTTCTATAACTCCCTTAGGATAAGTAACTGAACGATCCGCTAACTGAAGAGTTATAGCAGTAGGTTAGAATTCTCTTAATCATAATATTTTGAAAATTAAAAGAGGCATAAGATTAATGCTGGCTCCCAAATCACATAAAGCTCTTCAATAAAATCACTAATAGCACATGGGTATAGTGAAACTACCTGGCATAAGATTAATGCTGGCTCCCAAATCACATAAAGCTCTTCCATAAAATTTTTCAGCGATAGCACACGGTATAGTGAAACTACCTATTTAATTTTTCAGGAAGCTTTTTCTGAATAATTGCACTATTATAGTGAAACTGTCAGGATCTTTTAATTTTTCAGGAAGCTTTTTCTGAATAATTGCACTACACAAGTGAAACTACCTGGATCTTTTAATTTTTCATGAAGCTTTTTCTGAATAATTGCACTACACTCTTTCACCGATAACACACGGTATAGTGAAACTACCTGGATCTTTTAATTTTTCAGGAAGCTTTTCTGAATAATTGCACTACACTATTCAAGTGCAACAGTCTCATTATCAGTGAACTTCCTTTTCTTGTTCAAAATATCTTTCATAAACTTTACATAATTGGGCATTTGCTCTAAAGCATCTACGAAAGGAATATTTACCGTTAATTTTTTAAGAATTTTTATAAACTTGGAAAATTTTTTATCCTTTTTGTGTTGTTTCAATCTTTGAGGAAACGGTGGTGGAGGTTCCCCCACAGTAATTTTCATTGCTGTAAGTGAATATTCTAAATCTGGGTATTCGTGATCCTTTTATTTTTCTATATCCACTTTCTCTTTTTCAGTTTCTGTTTATTTCTGCACTCTTGTTTCCAATTCTTTTCCACTTCGTAATTGTATCACTTTTATCTGTTCCTTTCCTTGATCTTTAAGATTTGGTTCCACAGTACTAGGAAAAGTTCCCGATGTTCAGTTACTNTTGTTGTCAATCCTTTCTTTTTCTTCTTCAAGTGAAGATTACTATATCTGGATAGTCTTTAATAATTTTGAAGTTCACTTTTTTTCCATAAATTTGAAACTCAAAGCATTCCTTTACCTTATAAGTATTTCATTACATCACCTTTCTTTCCATAAATTTGAAACTCAAAGCATTCCTTTACCTTATAAATATTTCATAACTTCACTTTTCTTTCCCAAAATTTGAAACTCAAAGCATTCCTTTACCTTATAAATATTTCATAGTTTCCCTAAATTTGAAACTCAAAGCATTCCTTTACCTTATAAATATTTCATAGTTTTTACATCGTGAGCCCCAATCTTTTCTTCTCAAATGAATTTCCAGATTCTTAATACTTTAAAATATAGTTTTCGAGCCCCAATCTTTTCTTCTCAAATGAATTTTCAAGATTCTTAACACTTCAAAATATAGTTTCTTTTACTTTAAATAGTTAACTATAATCTTATTCTCTTATACTAAATATCTTAAGTTACAAAATTAATTTTTGTTATCTTTTCTTCTCAAATGAACTTCCAAATTCTTAATACTTCAAAATATAGTTTCCTTTACTTTAGTAGTTCTTCTCAAATGAATTTCCTGATTCTTAATACTTCAAAATATAGTTTCCTTTACTTTAAATAGTTGACTATAGTCTTATTCTCTTATACTAAATATCTTAATCTACAAAATTAATTTTCCTTACAAAATCTTCTTTAAATCTACCATAATATTTAAATAGCTACAAAATATAGTTACCTGAATTAAATTCACCCTTTAAATCTACCATAATATTTAAATATCTATAAAAATATAGTTATCTGAATTAAATTCACTAAAAAAATCATATTAATAATTTTTGAAAATATTTAAATTGAGAACATATAATAGTTAACATTTTTCTTCCCTCTCACAAACTTAAATTTTTCAATATGGAATGATACAGGTGGAAAGAAAAATTCTAAATATAAATCATACCTCAGTACTTTAGGCATTTTCATCATTCTGAACTGGTCTGCAATATTAGGGGCTTTCTATACATATAAATCATTAGAGATTTTGCTGGGTAACGAAATTTTGAAATAGTTACAAAACTAAACATTATACAAACACTATATTTCACTAACACATCACAACACTAAATAAAAACAATTACAAATACATCACAATGCAAAAAAAAATCCCATCACATTACAATTTTACAAAGTACTAATCAAAGTCTATTATAACTACACATGCAAACTTCAAACTACAACATCAATCTAATCAAAATTATAAAAAAATTCCAAATTACACTTAAATTACTCAAATAATGGCTTCTAAGAGCGATCAAGAGTTCAAATCTAAATTCCATGAATTTCTTCCAAATATTTTCTCCACATTCTCAATTTTTTTTGGATCTTCTCAATGTGGAAGAAATTCAAGGAGTTCAAAACTAAGTTCCATGAATTTCTTCCAAATATTTTCTCCACATTCTCAATTTTTTTTTATCTCCTCAATGTGGAAGAAATTTAACGTGAAAATCAAATTTTTTTTAGTTTGAAGTTAAACTCTTACCGAGAGATGATAAAATCTGGTGTCTAAACACTTTGAAATCGCCCCAAATCCAAGATCTTCAAGCCCTAGATTGAACTTTTTGTTTTTTAAGAGGAAGCAGATGATGAATAGTGGCGGTTGACTGGTCAAAAATGCGGTTAGAAGTGTTTTTTTGGTATCTCACCGTCGGCAGGGTTGTCAGCGCCGTCGGCGAGCTTTATTGAATTAAATAGCCTATGTCTCAGGAAAAATCTGTCATCGGCGGCGTCAATGGCGCCGTGGACAAGATTTTCAAAATTGGTTCAATTTCCATATTTTTGCGATTTTGATAAATTTCAAGCCTCGTCGACATCCGTTCAATCATTCTAGACATAAATTTTAAGTGATTAAATGATGTACTAACCCAAATAAATATTCACAACACAAAACATTACAATTATATATAAAATCCAAGGGTTACAATATACATTACACGACACACATAAGTTTGGTATTTTCACAACCTTAATACATCAATTCAGCATCACAATCCAAGCCACAATACTCGAAACACTGAAAACAAACATTTTATGCTCAATCTCAACTATACTGAGATCTAAAAGTAAAATTTAAAAGTAAAGTAAACACATAAGTTCAAATAAAATCACACACATAGATATATATNTGTACTAACCCAAATAAATATTCACAACACAAAACATTACAATTATATATAAAATCCAAGGGTTACAATATATGTTACACGACACACATAAGTTTGGTATTTTCACAACCTTAATACATCAATTCAGCATCGCAATCCAAGCCACAATACTCGAAATGCTGAAAACAAACATTTTATGCTCAATCTCAACTATACTGAGATTTAAAAGTAAAATTTAAAAGTAAATCAAACACATAAGTTCAAATCAAATCACACACATAGATATATATGTAGTAAAGTAAATCTACTACTCCTCTGATTCAGTGCTTGTTTCTCCTCTGATATCGCCCATCGATTGAACATGAACAAAGAGGTTATAGAAGGGTCGGTATGGGAATTTTTCAGTAGAGTCCTCTTCTATCAATCCCATCTTTCTCATCAATTGTATCATACTTTCTTCATTCTTTGGTGGAGTCCTCTTCTATCAATCCCATCTTCCTCTTCAATCATATTAAACTTCCTTTAAATGTCCAGAGTGATCAAAATGCTCTTTCATCCTCCAGTCTAGATGATAAAAAAAATCAGAGATATTGTTAATTTTATTCATAACATTTTGTACTTCTTTCTTCAGTTTCTTGATTCTACGCAGGATCACTAGTGTCTTGTCTGGAACTAGAGGTTGAATAAGAAGTGAATTCTAAGGCGATTGATCCGTAATAATATTCATATCATTCTCATCTTCATTGGTTGGAAACTTTTGGGTTGGGTCCAAAGGCTTCCAAGGTAGAAGTACATTTTCCTAATTCTCATAAGATACTTGAAACTGACTGCAGAGTAAGAAGATTGTTGAAGGATGTCCAAGCCCATAAGTTGATCTATGAACCATCATGCCCAAAACAGACTTCACAATTATCAATCCAATATCAATCGGCAGTCCTATTTTAATACAATATTTCAGAATAACACTTTCTTTAGTAACTTTACCGATCCTCATTATCGGTAATAGTTTTGTATAAATGAAGAAGTGCCAGTGTTTAGAAACGGGGTTTAAAAGTGTAGCAGAGAAACTAACATACTCATTTTCTCTCATTTCCCAGTCTTCAGTCTCGCCCGTAAAAAATTGGTAGATCTCATTAATCAGATTTCTTGTTGGGACAAAGTTGGAATAATGGCATACAGGAAAATTCTCGATCATATATAACTCATTAATCCATGCAGAAGTAAAATTTATCCATCTACCTCATACATAGAAGACTCCCTGGTTGATTCCATGCAAATTAGCATAAAACTCCTTCACCACAGGAATAATTACGATGGTAGTAGTGTAGCACAACACTTCCCATTGTCGTCGCACAATCATCTCTTCAATTACTGTCAAAGGATTGTTCAATCCTTGATTCACGAATCCTCTGTCTTTGATTAATCTCCTCTTTATCAGCACTTTGTTGAAGATTCATTGCGCCTCAGAACTAATGAACTTTCTCCGGTTGAACACTCAAAATCTACGCTTTTCAGTGGAATTGGAAGCCATAAGGATAAATTTGGTGGAGTTTTATTTCTTTTTTGGGTAATATGAATTTAAGAACCAAGTTTGGAAGTTTATAGGGAGTAAATCTCGCCTAAAACTGCTACAAATTGACATTTCAAACTCCGAAAACCGTCATCTCACCGTTCTCACCGTTGACAGCGTCAATGGCGCCGTCGGCAAGCCTTGAGAATTAATTGTCTGGCCGCTCGGGAAAAACCCACCGTAAGCGGCGTCTAGCCCACCGTTGATGCGCAAGGCAAAAATTTCACAGTTTCGCTCTGGTTCGAATGCGTTCCAATTTTCTCTATGGATTCAATTTTTATGATGATTCAAGGGTAAATACAAGTGGTAGAGTTTAATGCTTCTACAAACTTTTGATAATTTCAAATAAAAGCACTATAATCGCAATAAAAATAAAAATAAAGATAACTATGGGTTGCCTCCCACAAAGCGCTTGGTTTAATGTCGTCAGCCCGACCTATTCAGATATTATTCAGGTTGACTGAACATTAAAACCTCTTTAAAATTTGGTCTTTTACGCTCAAAATATGGCTTTAATATGTTTCCATTTACATTAAATCTATTCACAATCTTTTGATCTTCAATTTCAACAACCCCGTAAGTATAAACTAGAGTCACAGTAAAGGGTCCTAAACAACGAGACTTCAATTTCCCAGGGAATAACTTCAGCCTTGTATTGTAAAGCAAAACTTCTTGTCATGGTTCAAAGTTCTTTTTAATCTTCCGATCGTTCCATGACTTTAGTTTCTCCTTATAAATTCTGTCTTTATCATAAGATTCATTTCTTAATTCTTTCAATTCATTCATTTGTAACAATCTTTTCTCACCAGCATCGTTCAAATTATAATTGAATTCTTTAATCACCCAATATGCTTTATGCTCCAATTTTACTGGTAAGTGACAAGTCTTTCCAAAAATCAGTCCGTAAGGAGTCATTCCAGTAAGAGTTTTATAAGCAGTCCTGTAAGCTCATAATGCAGTATCCAGTCTAGTAGACCAATCTACTCTACTAGGGTTTACAATCTTCTCCAGTATTTATTTAATTTCTCTATTAGCAACTTCAGCTAACCCGTTGGTCTGAGAGTGAGAGGAAGTAGAGATTCTATGAATAACATTAAACTTTTCTGCCAATCTCTGAATGTATTTATTCCTGAAATGGGATCCTCCGTCAGTGATAATCACTCTCGACATTCCGTATCTATTGAATATATTTTTCATTAAAAAACTTGAAACACTTTTAGCGTCACAACAAGGTAAAGCTTGTGCTTCAATCCAGTTTGAAACGTAGTCTACTGCAGCTAATATGTATAAGTTCCCATATGAAAGAATAAATGGTCCCATGAAATCCAATCCCCAAACATCAAAGATCTCAACTTCTAACATGAAATTCAAAGGCATTTCATTTCTTCTAGACATATTGCCTACTCGTTGGCATCGATCACTAGTTTTTATGTATCTATAAACATCTCTAAAGAGAGTAGGCCAATAGAATTCAACTTGTAAAATTTTATAAGCAGTTTTATCAGTTCCAAAATGTCCACCAAATTCATAATGACATTTCTAAATGATTAGTTCAGTTTCTTCATAAGGTACACATCTTCTCATAATAAGATCCATAGCTTGTAAAATTGTATAAGCAGTTTTATCAATCCCAAAATGTCCTCCAAATTCAGAATCATGAAATTTCTAAATAATTAGTTCAGTTTCTTCATAAGGTACACATCTTCTCATAATAAGATCCTTATATTATTTATATAAATAAGGCTCATCCTAAAAATATGCTTTCGCATCATGAATTAATTTTCTTTGTTGTTGCAATGTCAGCATAGGTGGCAAAATATCACTTACAATATAATTAATAATATCAGCATACCATAATATTTTCCACTCATTAATATTATGGAGTTGTTCATCACGGAAACTGTCTATAATTTCATTGTCAGTGTCAAATAATTCATGATATTCTAATTTTTACAATTGATCAGTAATTTAATTATCAGTTCCCTTTCTTTTAATAACCACAAAATCAAATTCTTACATCAAAAGTATCCATCTAATTAACCTTAGTTTGACATCCTTCTTTTGCATGAGATATTTAATAGTAGAGTGATCAGTGTGCACAACACATTTAGTCCCAATTAAAAAAGAGCTAAATTTGTCAAAAGAATACATAATAGCCAGTAACTCTTTTTGAGTAACAATGTAGTTAATTTGAGCATCGTTAAGAGTTTTACTAGCGTAGTATATAACTTTAAAAATCTTATCATACCTTTGTCCAAGAACAGCTCCAATAGCATAATCACTAGCATCGCACATTAGTTTGAATGGTATCTCCCAGCTAGGTGAAACTATTATTGGGGCTGTGATTAGCTTTTCTTTTAATAACCCAAAGACATTTAAACAGTTTTTAATAAACGCTGTGATTAATTTTTCCTTCAATAACTCAAAGGCATTTAAACAGCTTTCAGTAAATTCAAACCTTGTCCTTTTCTAAAAGTTGGCATAGAGGTTTAGTAACTTTTGAGAAATCTTTAATAAAGCGTAAAAGTTGGCATAGAGGTTTGGTAATTTTTGAAAAATCTTTAATAAAACGCCTGTAAAATCTTAATAACTCAAAGGTGTTTAAACAGTCTTCAGTAAACTCAAATTTCTTGTCCTTTTCTAAAGCCATAGAGGTTTAGTAACTTTTGAGAAATCTTTAATAAAATGCCTGTAAAAACCAACATGTCCCTGTAGAGGTTTAGTAATTTTTGAAAAATCTTTAATAAAACGCCTGTAAAATCTAACATGTCCAAGGGTTTAGTAATTTTTGAAAAATCTTTAATAAAACGCCTGTAAAATCCAACATGTCCAAGAAATCTGGCATTTAAACAGCTTTCAGTAAATTCAAATTTCTTGTCCTTTTCTAAAAGTTGGCATATAGGTTTGAATTTTTGAAAAATCTTTAATATAACGCCTGTAAAAATCAACATGTCCAAGAAAACTTCTAAACCATCTTACATTAGTATTAGGTGTTAATTTAGATATAACTTAAATCTTTGTAAGGACTACTTCCATACCATCTTCCAAAATTTTATGCCCTAACACAATTCCTCCTGCAACCATAAATTGACATTTCTCCCAATTTAGAACTAAATTAGTTCTTTCGTATAACTCCAAAACATTTTCAAGATAATTTAAGAATGAGTCAAATGATGTTCCAAAGACAGAGAAATCATCCATAAACACTTCTATTCTATCATCAATTAACTTACTAAATATAGACATCATACATCTCTAGAATGTTGCAGGTGCATTACATAATCTGAAAGGCATTCTTTGAAAAGCAAGAGTTTCAAAAGGACTAAATGTTGTTTTTTCTTGATCCTCAAGAGCAATAAGAATTTGATGGTAGGCGGTATATCCATCTAAAAACTAAAATATTTGTGCCCAGAAATTTTATCCACTATTTGGTCTAAAAATGGTAAAGGGAAGTGATCTTTCCTAGTAGCAGTGTTTAATTTTCTATAATCAATGGAAATATGCCACCGAGTAACTTGTCTGATAGGTATTAATTCATTATTCTCTTGTGCTTCAACAGTCACCTCTCCTTTCTTAGAAAAACAATGAATTGGACTTACCCAAGCACTGTTCGAAATAGGATATATAATTCCAGTGTCCAACCATTTCATAATTTCCTTCTAAACAACTACTTTCATCATTGGGTTTAATCTCCTTTGTGGATCAACTCTTGGTTTATATAATTCATCCAGTATAATTCTGTGCATACAAATCGAAGGGCTGATTCTTTAATATCAGCTAAGGTCCAACCAAAAGCTTTCTTATATCTTTTTAATGTATCCAAAAGCTTTTCCTCTTGCAAATCATTTAACTCTGAATATATAATAATAGGTAATATAGATGAGTTTCCCAGAAATGCATACTTCAAGTGGTTAGGCAATGTTTTCAACTCAAGTTCAGGTGGTTTTATAATTGACGGAACTAGATTTTTATCAGCATTTTCTATAATATCCAGCATCTCAAATTTTTCCTGAACGCTAATTCTTCATTTTCTATTTCATCCAAAATAATTTCATCTTTGTCTTCAAAATCTTTTTTCACTTTAAAATATTCTTTAAAATGATCATTCAATAGATGTTCACTAATTTCCATGGGAAAATATTCATTATCTCTTCCAATAGCAGGGTATTTCATAGATTTTGCAATGTTAAAAATCACTTCTTGATCGTTAATACTCATAGTTAATTCTCCCTTTTGAACATCTATCATAGCTATTCCAGTAGCTAAAAAAGGTCTCCCAAAAATTATAGGTATTTCCTTATCTTCCTCCATATCTAAAACAATAAAATCCACAGGAAAGATATATTTATCAACTTTGACTAACACATCTTCTATAACTCCCTTAGGATAAGTAACTGAACGATCTGCTAACTGAAGAGTTACAGCAGTAGGTTAGAATTCTCCTAATCATAATCTTTTGAAAATTGATAGAGGCATAAGATTAATGTTGGCTCCCAAATCACATAAAGCTCTTCAATAAAATCTTTCACCGATAGCACATGGTATAGTGAAACTACCTGGATCTCTTAATTTTTCAGGAAGCTTTTTCTGAATAATTGCACTACACTCTTCGCTAAGTGCAACAGTATCATTATCAGTGAACTTCCTTTTCTTGTTCAAAATATCTTTTGTAAACTTTACATAATTGGGCATTTGCTCTAAAGCATCTACGAAAGGAATATTGACCGTTAATTTTTTAAGAATTTCTATAAACTTGGAAAATTTTTTATCCTTTTTGTGTTGTTTCAATCTTTGAGGAAACGATGGTGGAGGTTCCTCCACAGTAATTTTCATTGTTGTAAGTGGATATTCTAAATCTGGGTATTCGTGATCCTTTTATTTTTCTATATCCACTTTCTCTTTTTCAGTTTTTGTTTCTTTCTGCACTCTTGTTTCCAATTCTTTTCCACTTCGTAATTGTATCACTTTTATCTGTTCTTTTCCTTGATCTTTAAGATTTGGTTCCACAGTACTAGGAAAAGTTCCCGATGTTCAGTTACTAAAATACAGTAGCGATATGCCCCCAATTGGTTTTCAATATTCTTGATAATAGTTCCTTGATTTTGTAATTAGTTTCCTTGAATTTATAATTGATTTCCTTGGTTATGCAATTGTTGACCCATGTTTAGTATCAGCTCTTCCATGGATAACTTCTTTTCCTTAAATTGAGTGTTACTGTTAAATCCTGGAGGATGCTCTTCCTTAGATAACCTCTTTTCCTTAATTTGAGTGTTACTGTTAAATCCTGAAGGAAAAAAAGATCTATAGTTAACATTTCCTTGGTTGGATGAATTTCCTAATGGGTTCACTGGGTTGTTTGTCCTTCCATAGATAACTTCTTCTCCTTAATTTGAGTATTATATAAGAAGGTATAATTAACATTTCCTTGGTTGGATGAATTTCCCAATGGGTTTACTGGGTTGTTTGCCCATTATTGATTTGTATAAGAATTGTTATTCCAATTAAAGTTAGGATGATTCTTCCAACCTGTGTTATAATAGTTCGAATAAGGATTGTTGGTCTATTGTTAATAGCATTTAAAGTCTCATAGAAGGTTGAACATCCACAAATTGCCCAGATGAGTTCTCTTCCAGCATAGTAGGTGTTGGAGAATAATTCATTCCATAATGATCTAATTTCTTTGATATTGTAGCAATCTGCGAAGCTAACATAGATATTGTATCAGAATCGTGGATACTAGCTACTCTTTTAGGATTTACCCTTTCAGAGGGCCATTAAAAATTGTTCGTAGCAATCTCTTTTAATAACGAATAAGCCTCATCAAAAGGTTTTGACATTAAAGTACCACCAGCCACAGCATCTATAATCGATCTAAGAGATCCCATTAATCAATTGTAAAAAGTTTGAATTATCAACCAATCTGGTAATCAATGCTGTAGGCACTTCCTAAGAAGTTATTTAAATCTCTCCCAAGCTTCATATATCGACTCTCTATCAATCTGACAAAGTGATATTATGTCATTTCTAAGTTTAGCAGTTTTGGATGGAGGGAAATATTTGGATAGAAATTTCTGTGAAAGTTCTCCCCAAGTTCAAATAGATCCTGGTGTTAACAATCTTAACCACATCTTAGCCTTATCCCTTTGTGAAAAAGGAAAAATTTTAAGTCTAATAGCATTGTTCGAAACTCTATCATACTTAAAGGTAGAATAAAGTTCCAAGGTCTAAGTTTAACAACATCGTTTGAGACTCTATCATATTTAAAAGTAGCACATAGTTCTAAAGGTCTAACAACATCGTTTGAAACTCTGTCATTTTTAAAGGTAGCACAAAGTTCTAAAAAACTAGCATAAGTTCGGATCTTCATTTGGTGTACCTCCAAATTGATTGTTTTGTACCATTTGGATAATAGAATTAGGATCTTCATTTGGTGTACCTCCGAATTGATTGTTTTGTACCATTTGGATAATAGCAAATTTAAGTCTTCATTTGGTGTACCTCTGAATTGATTGTTTTGTACCATTTGGATAATAGCAGGTTTAAGTTCAAATGAATTAGCAGCTGCATCAGAATTTTGGATAGATAAGTGAATTTCATGTATTACAGATGAATTAGTAGCTACATCAGGATTTTGGATAGATAAGTGAATTTCATCTGCTGTAGGAATCGAATTAGCAGCTACATCAGGATTTTGGATAGATAAGTGAATTCCATCTGCTGTAGGATTTGCGTAAGCTCAAATGAATTAGCAGCTACATCAGGATTTTAGATAGATAAGTGAATTTCATCTGTTGTAGGATTTGCATAATCTCTTAGGGGTCTAGGTTGGTGTTCATTCTCTATTCCTTGATTGTTCATGTTGTTTTCCATTGTATAAAGCTACATCAGGATTTTGGATAAATAAGTGAATTTCATCTGCTGTAGGATTTGCATAATCTCGTAGAGATCTAGGTTGATGTTCATTTTCTATTCCTTGATTGTTCACATTATTTTCCATTGTGTCAGGATAT
This sequence comes from Phalaenopsis hybrid cultivar, assembly GCA_002079205.1. Lineage (NCBI taxonomy): Eukaryota > Viridiplantae > Streptophyta > Magnoliopsida > Asparagales > Orchidaceae > Phalaenopsis > Phalaenopsis hybrid cultivar. The sequence goes on along the minus strand of JXCR01100257.1, from coordinate 26,096 downwards.
CTAGGTTCTTTTCTTAGTTTTCTAATTCTTTTAACAGTGTGTTCTAATTCTGAATTGTAGGGTATAAGATTTTCAGGTCCAAATTTATGCATACAATTGAAATCAGTACACAGAAAAATAGTTAACTAAATATAAAAATAAGTTGTAATTCAATTAAAAGTTTTCCAATAGTCCTAATTTGTCTGTTACTATAATTATGATTTTTAAAAAAAAAAATCTAATTTTTACTCCCCGGCCAATGGCTCCAAAAACTTGATAGCAACTTTATATATGCTTAAAAATACAAGAATTTGATACTGCTGCTAGAAGATTTAAATCCCTGACAATAGCGCCAAAAACTTGACAGCAATTATAAATTTGATAAAGATGTGTATAAAATGTTAAATAATTGCAAAGTCACTATTATCAACGCAAGTATATGTATCGCTCAAATAATACAGGGCTCTAACGGAGTCCTGGATATCTATCCCATAGGGAGTAATATTAGAGGCTACAAACTAAAACTTAAAAAATAAATACTTAATCACAAAAATATAGTTCAAATTGCATATTTTTCACTAATAGGAAATTGAAATAAAAATATAATTTTAATAAAATCTTAATTAACTAATTCTACAAATAAAATTTCTAATGTGAAGTTCAACATATAAAAAAACATCCTTCTCCTTGTCAAGAAATTTAAGTGAATGGATAAATTGAATTAGTTCAAATTGTATTGTGCCAAATAGGAGCATACATATTCTTTAGCCTTTGAACCAGGCATAAAGAACATTGACTAATCCTATGCTTGGTTTCTGAATCTACGGCTAGGCTAGGAGGATACCGGCTCTCACTTCAGAGCTCTCATGTTCCACTCGTCTGAGGGCTAACATCTACACTTCAGCATCCAAACGATNCATAAAGAATATTGACTAATCCTACGCTTGTTTATTGAATCTGCGGCTAGGCTAGGAGGATACTAGCTCTCAATTCGGAGCTCCCACACTCCCCTTACCTTATTCTACGGCTAGGCTGGGAAGATACCGGCTCTCACTTCGGAGCTCCCACGTTCCCCTCACCTGCACTGAATCTGCGGCTAGGCTGGGAGGATAACGGCTCTCACTTAGGAGCTCCCACGTTCCCCTGGCCTGAGCTGAATATGTGGCTAGGTTGGGAGGATACCGGCTCTCACTTCAGAGCTCCCACGTTCCCCTCACCTGATGGCTAAATCTACACTTCAGCACCCAAACAATAGGACCGAATTGGGGATTTTAGTCTGTCACTCTAAAATATCCAATTCTACACCTGAGAAAAATATTTCCCTAATTAGTCTGTCACCCAAACTCCAAGGGCTTTGACCTCCCTAAATCTTGGATGTAATCTTCACTTTAGTTGTAAAACTCAACATATTTTAACAAATCAATTGGTCAGATTGAAAGTAAATTAAGATCTAACTGAAAAGATCATCACAATTTTGTAAATATTTTCATAGCTTCACCAATTCAAATCAACATTTCACAAATCTCGAGACAAGGAGAAAGATAGAGAAAACTACTCAGATCTCATGGGGAAAACACAACAAAACACGGACNATTTTAGTCTGTCACTCTAAAATCTCCAATTCTACGCCCGATAATTTTTATTTCTCTATTTATTTGCACCCAGCTTTCAAGGACTTTGACCTTCCTAATTCTTGAGATGTAATCTTCACTTTAGTTGTAAAACTCAACATATTTTAACAGATCAATTGACCAGATTGTGTAATCTTCACTTTAGTTGTAAAACTCAACATATTTTAACAAATTAATTGGCCAGATTGGTAATCTTCACTTTAGTTGTAAAACTCAACATATTTTAACAAATCAATTGGCCAGATTGAAAATAAATTAAGATCGAAATCAATTGGCCAGATTGAAAGAATTTCCCTATTTATTTGCACCCAACTTCCAAGGGCTTTGACCTCCCAGAATCTTGGATGTATTATTCTCTTTAGTTGTAAAACTCAACATATTTTAATAAATCAATTGGCCAGATTGAAAGTAAATTAAGATATACATGAAAAGTTATCACACAACTTCTTTAATATTCTCATGGCACAACCAATTCAAATCACCATTTCACAAAATCTCAAGATAAAGAGAAAGACAGAGAAAACTACTAAGAACTCATGGGAAGATATGACAAAACTTGGAATTTATATATAAAAACAAAATCATACAAACTTCAATAAGTAAGTACAACTTATCTGTAATTCCTCCCCAAGCAAAGTTCTTGAAGTTCCTATGAATCTCATCCTTTCTTTACAGCCCACAGAATTCTCCTTTAAAGCTGAAAGGAGGAAGAAATTCTCACTTTCTTTCCACTCTTACAATCTCTCGAAGAATTCCTCACAATACTAACCACTCTCTACACTCTTATGGGAACCACAAAACAACAAATACTTAGTGGACCCCCTAGCGGACACCCCATTTTTTCGCTACCAAATTTTTTTTCTTAAAGTTGTAGAAAAGTTTTCAAGGGTTGCCCAAGCGTCCCTTCAAAAATCATCCACATTCAATGCATCTGCTGAGAGAACCAACGTGCTTGCCGTCAGTGGCCTCGATGGAGTCATCGGCGGCCTTCTAGAATATTTAATTCTAGACTCTCTAAAAACCTCGCGGTCGGCGGCGTCGAGACCGCTGTCGGCGCCCAAGATCAAATCTTCATATTTTGGTCCTCTTTGCTCCAAATTCGCTCCTTTTTGCATCTTTTTGCTCCAATGACCATAATTCCACATACCTGTAACAAAACATCAATAATACCTTCTTTAAAGTGCAATATCATAAAAAATAGTGTAAAATAGGTATGAAAATCTCAACATATTTTTTTTTGCATATTTTTGCTCTATTGACCCTAATTCATCATTCCTGCAACAAAACATCAAAAATACCTTTCTATCTTTTTGCTCCAATGACCCTAATTCATCATTCCTGCAATAAAACATCAAAAATACCTTTTTTAAGAGTGTAATATCATCAAAATCAGTGTAAAATAGGTATGAAAATCTCAACATATTTTCCTTTGGTCATGCGCCATGCCGGAGAAAGAATTCAAGAACATGGTCGAACAAGTGCGGGAGGCCTTAAGCCAATCTAAGGGCAGTGCATTGATTCTAAAGGGTAGAGCTTGCCTTGTAGAGTTCGATGTCGTACCCTTCCCCAAGGATTTCTTGGCCCCAAACATTAAAATATTTGATGAGATTGGAAACTCCAAACAACAGCTAGCACACTTCTGAGCCAGTTCTGGCAACACAAGAAGTAGCGAGGCTTTGCTCTTCCAACAGTTTGTCAGCAGCCTGTCAGGGATCGCCTTAGATTGTTATGCCGATTTGCCCAATGGATCAGTAAAAATATTTGCCGAGCTAGTACAATTATTTGTGAAAAGATTTGTCGGAGCACAACACCATGTCTCTACGGGAGAGCTCATGATGAAAAAGCAAAAGCCCAACGAGACTTTAGTGGATTATATTTTGAGGTGGAGAAACCTTAGCATGAAATGTGAACCTCAACTATAGGAACATCATGCGACTGAGACTTTACTTGAAAGCATTCATGGCCCAGTAGCTTTCATGCTCAAGGAGCTCACCATCAAATCCTTCGAGAAGCTAATCAATAAAGCCAGCAGTCTTCAAGAGGAAATCAAACATATGGATTCACACGAGAAGTCCACGGCAACCAGAGTGTTTGAGAAGAAATCAGGAACAATAATGACTATTGATAAAGGAAAACAACCAATGAAGATATATGCAGAAAATCCTCGTCAGTCTTTATCACACCAGCCTCAGAAACAGAATAACTAGTCTAGCCAGCGATCACCTCAAGAAGGGTCACCTCGAATAGGGAATAAGAGAATATCTCAAGAAGAACAATATGGTGTATTCTTTCAAAGATGAAGATGTATCCAAATTGTTTAGAAGTTTGATGAAGAAGCTCGAGTTTAGACTATCAGAGCCAAAGAAGCGCGAGGAAGTGTACAAGAAAGATCAACCAAATTATTGCCCGTATCATCGATTGCTGGAACACACTATAGAAGAATGCTTCATCTTTAAGAATTGACTCTAGAAAATTCTCAAAGAAGGGAATATAATGATCCCGAAAGAATATTTAAAAGAACCTGAAAAAAGGTTCTATAAATATGATTTTGGGCTGAGGTATATGGATCAATCTCTTCGATTGATCCATATACCGGAAAAGAGGGATGGAGTACGACTTGCAACAAACTTAAGAAGGTCCTAAATAAAATCCAGAATTCATCAAAACACTCTTCCACATACACTGGAAAAGATGGATGGAGTACGATTTGGAGCAAATCATCCCAAAAAATATTGAATCAAATCCAAAATGCATCAAAACAAGCCTCAGTTCAGAATCTTCAGTCTGTCAAGACCGAGATGAAGATTTCACCACAAGAGTCGTCATCATCAAAGACAAAGAAGAAAAAGAACACTACCAAAATGATTGATGTCATGGAGGGTAGGATAAGGGCTATCTCTGCTAGATTGGTTGTCTCAGATTCGGGAAAGAAAATCCTCTATTTGATTATCTTTTTTCCCCTCCGGGGTCTTATGAATATAATGATCATGATTTTGGCTATGTTTTAACTGTTTATAGTGATAGTGTAACTGATTATGAACAATCTAACTTTGATCTTGATTTCCAAAATGATCCACAAATCATACTTGAGTCCGGCGAACTCATTAGAAAAATCAAAGAAGACATCAACGATAACAGCTATGACAACACTGGGAGTGAGGAGCCAATCCTTGAGAACCCCAGTGCACTGCTTGCCATCAACTTAGATCTTTCCGACAAAGAAGAAATACCCGAAAATTCAACAAAGGCACCTCAAGAAGAAGAACTTACAGAAATAAACTTAAGGAGCGGGAATGTGTTACCCCCGAGAATAGCTCAAGTGGATAAAGGAAAACAAATAGTAACTCGAGAAGAATTACCTCCACCTCCACCAGTTGAAGAAACACACAACCAAGAGAAAGTTTGAGGACCATACAAAGTGGATTACAATGTGCTAGCTCATCTCAGGAAGTCATCCGCCCGATTAAGCATCTATGATGCTCTGATCCTATCAAAGGAGATGAGAGAATCTCTGGTTACAACATTGCTCAACCCAGAGATTTTCTTAGCTCAGTTGGCCAGCACATCCTCAGATGAACTTTGCTCATTGAAAGAATAGCCTGGGTGACCTTCACAGATGAAGATTTGCTGCTTGGTACCATTGACTACAACCGACCACTCTACATCTCCATTAACATCGACAGATTTGTGTTGTCCAGAGTTTTAGTAGATCCTGGAGCATCACCCAACTTGATGAGTCTACGAACGTTGGCCTATTTGGACATTGAAGCTCAGGAGCTTACAGCCGATAAAATGATATTAAGAAGATTCAACCAGAAGGGAGAAAGAGCTCTCAGATCGATTACATTGTTTATGAAGGTTGGAGAACTAGCAACAATTGCCAAGTTTCATATCATCGATGTCGAGACCTCTTTTAACGCTCAACTAGGTCGACCATGGATTCATGAATACAACACGGTTCCATTTTATCTACACCAACGCATAAAGTACTACAAAGAAGGACAAGAACATTGCATCAAAGGAGATCTACAACCGTTTTCAGTGTATGAAGATGCTGCCTACTACGCGCCTTCAAAGAAAACTATCTTCTCTCGTGAAATTACAACAAACAAAAGTAAAAATCCAAAAGAAGTACAATGGCAGGGCCATTCAACTCTTCTTCATCAATCTTCCAATACTCTCTTGCAACAAGTTGGTGGAGGTTCTTTTAGTTCGCGCACCCGAATTCAAGGTCGGGGACGTGGATGAGCAAGAACCAACTTAATCATTGAACAGACAAGGCTAACCATCAACATCACTGATGATGATAGTTCTGAAGATGAAATAAAGATGAAAAAATAGAGGAAACCTAAATACGGGATATCCTTTTAAGAGTGGATATGAGATGATATATGATCAGATAAACCACTATGTGAATACTATGACCCTTGCTCCAATCCGCCCTCAAAAGGTTGAGAGTTTAGAGGTCAAGGAAGTCCGTAGTGCTGGTTTAAAGCTGATCAAATTTTACCGTGCTTCCACTTCTACTAATATTGAAATTCATTTAAATTTGGATGAGGATCCTAATAAATTAATGGAATTGCCTTCTGGTTACTTTTCACCTTACGTACAAAAGTTAATTCAAAACGGACACTTACCAAAACAAATGCCAAAAGATAAATTACAACTTTTTGAAAAATTATGGAGTGCTAAAACTCAAACTCCAAACTCAAAAGGGGGTCTTGAATTTGGTACTTTCAAACCAGTCGATGATTTAGAATTTTGTATGGTTGTTACTAGTGAAGCAAGAGAGGATTGCCTGGATAGAGAAGATGAGATCAGTTAATAGAAGATGCTACGTCAGAATTTGAGGACGAAATTAAATCAACGGTTGCTGAGTTAAAAGAAATCAACATTGGGACTGAAGAGCAACCCCGAACTACATTTATAAGTTCTCTACTCAACGATGAAGATTCTCTACGGTTAATCAAATTGTTAACAAAATTCAAATTTTGCTTCGCATGGAGTTATGATGAAATGCTAGGACTATCTGCAAAAGTTACAGTTCATAAACTTGAGGTAGATAAAAATATAACCCCAGTAAAACAAGCTCCAAGATGAATGTGCCTCGAAATAGAGCAACAAGTCATAGCCGAGGTAAAGAAATTAATAGATGCTAACTTTGTAAAAGAAGAGCAATACCCCACATGATTAGCCAATATTGTACCTGTCAAGAAGAAAAATGAACAAATTTGTGTTTGCGTCGACTTCAGAGATCTGAACAAGGCATGTCAAAAAGATGAGTTTCCACAACATATAGTAGAAATGATGGTGGATAACACTTCTACACATGAAATCTTCTCTTTCATGGAAGGATCATTGGGAAACAACCAAATCAAGATAGCTCCCGAGGATGCAGCATTTACAGCCTTCAGGACACCGATCGGAATTTTCTGCTACACAGTAATGTCATTTGGGTTAAAGAATGTTGGAGCAACATATCAACATGAAATGACAAAAAATTTTGACGACCTCATTCACAATCAAGTAGAATGCTACGTGGATGATTTGCTCATTAAAATCAAATAAAAGATAGACCATTTGTGTGGTTTGATGATCGCGTTCAAACGGTTACGATGATATGACCTTAAAATGAATTCCTTAATGTGCGCCTTTGGATTTACCACTGGGAAGTTTCTAGGATTTGTTGTCTGTCATCGGGGAATTGAGATCGACCCAGATAAGATTGAAGCTATCTTAAAAATGCCTCCACCTAAAACCTTAAAATAACTACGTTCCTTCCAAGGGAAGTTGGCATATCTGTGACACTTTATTTCTAATCTCTCAGGTAGGTGTCAACCCTTTTCGGTATTAATTAAAAGGGATGCCAAATTCATTTGGGAAGAGAAATGCCAGCAGGTCTTTGAGGATGTTAAACAATATTTAATGACACCTCCTATTTTGGCAGCCCCTATCCCAGGGAAACCATTGATACTTTATAACGCGACCCTATACAACTCTCTTGGAGCCCTCTTAGTCCAAGTCAATGACAAGGGTAAAGAAAATGCACTTTACTACTTGAGTCCTCTTCTGATACTGATGGAAGTGAGGTATCCACCTATTGAGAAGCATTGTCTGGCATTAATTTTCACTGCCCAAAAGCTTAGACATTACATGCTTTTTCATATGATTACCCTAATTTCAAAAATTAATCCTTTGCAATATTTGATGACCGGACCAACACTCTCCGGACGTCTAGCAAGATGGTTGATGATCTTAATAAAATTTGATGTAACTTTTGTACCCCTCTATGCCATCAAGGGATAAATTCTCATAGACTTTCTTGCTGCACACCTACTACCAGTTGGGTCCCCTCTCGACGACGAACTACCAGATAAGCAAGTATTACAAATGGATTGGTTTGATGGTGTACTTTGCGCAACACTAAGAGATGTACTTTAACGGTGCTTCATCAGCCAAAAAAGATATAGGATCAGACACAGTCATACTAGAAAAAGTAGGGATTGGTTTGATCTTTATCATGCTAGAGAAGGGTATGTTTAGGTTCTCATACCACCTGACAGAGCGGAGCACAAACAATGAAGCAGAATATGAGGCCCTAATCACTGGAATGGAGTTGGCAATCTCAATGGATATAACAGATATTGCCATCTATGGTGACTCTTCTCATCATCCAACAATTCATTGGACAATACAAAATTTTGAAAGCAAGACTAGCAGAATATCACTATATGCAATGAAGCTACTGGAGCAAATCCCCTATGTGACTTTCAACTGGATTCTTAAGAGAGAAAATACCCATGCCGATGCTCTAGCAAAACTTGCTATGGAGCTGGCGTATCCCCAAGAGGATTCCAATAAAATCACAGTACAAGAAAGACAAGTTCTGTCTCAAATCAACCTCAACACTCTACACAAGCTTAGAAAAGAGGAAATAATACTTGCAGCTGCAGATATTAATGAAGATTGGCGCAAGCTATTAATAGAATATTTACATATTGGAAAGCTGCTAGAAGACAAGTTTGAGGCACATCACATTTAAAAAGGGCTTTGTCATACACCATGGTTGGTGATGTCCTCTATAGAAGATTGTTTAACCAGATGTGGCTACGATGCCTAAGCAAAGATGAAGCCAGAAATATCGTCAAAGAAGTACGTGTCGGATTGTGTGGCTCTCACCAGTCAGGACCAAAAATGAAAAGGAATATCAAAAGACTCGGATATTATTGGCCAACAATGATATCTGATTGCATGGATACAACTAGAAGATGTCACCAGTGTCAAGTGCATGGGGTGGTCTTGCACCGACCTCCGAATATGTTACACTCAACCGTTTCTTTGTGGTCATTCGAGTGTTAGGGCAGAGACATAATATGTCCAATAGGCCCTCCATCTTCCAAAGGACACAGGTTTATTCTTACTGCTAAAGACTATTTCTCCAAATGGGCAGAGGCAGTACCGCTATGAGAAGTTACGACACAACACGTTCTTCATTTCTTCATAAGCCAAGTCGTCTACCATTTTGGAGTACCGCGAAGACTAATTTCTGACAATGGGATAGTTTTTAAAAGCACAAAGATCAACAATTTTGTCAAAAGACATGGGATAGATTGGAGATACTCTACAATTTACTATTCCAGAGAAAACAGATTGGCCGAGGCCTTCAACAAAATGTTGGTACAAATTTTAAAGAAAAGACTGGATGAAAATAAAAGGGATTGCCACAACAAATTTTTAGAAGCTTTATGAGCCTACCGGACAACGTTAAGGACTCCCACTTAGTGTACACCATAAATGCTCATGTGCGGGTCTGAGGTCGTGCTACCTCTAGAAATTTAGATGCCGTCTCCTAGAGTCGATGTCACCAACTAACTCACAACAGAAGAAAGTGCAAAGCTCAGGCTCAAGGAACTAGAGAGTCGGGAAGGAAAAAGACTTGAAGCACGAAAACATCTGGAACTTTACCAAGCAAAGATGGTACAAACTCATGAAAAATAGGTCCGCCCAAGGACATTTAAAGTTGGTGACCTTGTCCTTGTGCTCAAAAGCTCTATTCTTGCAAGACGCAAAATAGGTGAAAAATTCCAGCCAACTTGTGAAGGACCATTTGTCGTTGAAAAGGTCTACGTAGGAGGAGCCTACCGATTAGTAAGCTTCCGGGGTGAAAGACCCATGCTACCAATCAACGGATGATACCTGAATNAAATAGGTCCGCCAAAGGACATTTAAAGTTGGTGACCTTGTCCATGTGCTCAAAAGGTCTATTCTTGCACGCCGCGAGATAGGTGGAAAATTCAAGCCAACTTGGGAAGGACCATTTGTCGTTGAAAAGGTCTACGTAGGAGGAGCCTACCGGTTAGTAGGCTTCCGGGGTGAAAGACCCATGCTACCAATCAACGGATGATACCTGAAGACATACTATGCAACTTGATACTGCTTGCATTCGCTTGATTTGAAATTTTGAAATTTTGATTGTTTTGGGGTTATATATGTGGCCAAACGTCTGTGACCGGGTCAAAANCGCTTGATTTGAAATTTTGAAATTTTGATTGTTTTGGGGTTATCTATGTGGCCAAACGTCTGTGACCGGGTCAAATTTTTTTTTAACAAAATTAACCTCAACATAATTAAAAAAAGAGTTTTTTGAAAATTACACACCTCAATTTTCTCTTTTCAAACTTAATATGATACTAATTTAAACAAAATTCACACATAAATAAATGACCTCTTCAACAAAATAAACAAAAATTTTCTTTAATAAATACTTTGTTCTGTTCTTGTCAAGCTAAGTTTCAACCCACTGATATTTTTCCTATCGTCTGCAGAGAAATGCAGGCCAGAGGCTGATCTTCGTCTTTAAAGATGGCTGGAATCTCACACTAAATGAAGAAATGATGATCTTTTCTTTAANCAACCCACTGATATTTTTCCTATCGTCTGTAAAGAAATGCAGGCCAGAGGCTGATCTTCGTCTTTAAAGATGGCTGGAATCTCACACTAAATGAAGAAATGATGATCTTTTCTTTAAAGATGGTTGGAATCGGGCAACTCCACTACAAAGAACTCAGCGTAGAAATGCTAGCCACCGAATACAGAGGGCTATCTTAGAAGAAAGAAGATGCCAGAAAGAGGTAGAGAATTTACTTACCCCTATTCCTGAAGGGAACATTTATGATCCAGGCATGAGAGAAACCTCTTCCAGCTTGCCTGCTTCAGATGAGGAGTCTAGGTTTGTTACAAAGTCGAATATACCACCAGCTTCATATGTTCTTTGCACAAGTTGCCAAACCTGCAATGCCGAAATACCTGCAAGAGCATCAGCTGTAGGGGAATTTGTGGAATACTAGGTCTGTAATGTCCTACACCTACAACACTAATACACCTTAGAGGAGTACGCATCTACCGATGATGGGTCTCAGACTGCCAATTGCCCGATGGGGGACTCGTATGTCTCGTTGGGAATAGATCAATATGTCCCGTGGAGTCTGAAGCCATATGTCCCATTAGATGCCAAGTCACATTTTCTGTTAGTGTCAGAATCAGCACCAACTTGGGTTCCCGCCGACGTTGAAATGAGGGAATATCTTTGACNCAGATGAGGAGTCTAGGTTTGTTACAAAGTCGAATATACCACCAGCTTCATATGTTCTTTGCACAAGTTGCCCAACCTGAATGCCGAAATACCTGCAAGAGCATCAGCTGTAGGGGAATTTGTGGAATACTAGGTTTATAATGTCCTACACCTACAACACTAATACACCTTAGAGGAGTACGCATCTACCGATGATGGGTCTCAGACTGCCAATTGCCCGATGGAGGACTCGTATGTCTCGTTGGGAATAGATCAATATGTCCCGTGGAGTCTAGAGCCATATGTCCCATTAGATGCCAAGTCACACTTTCTGTTAGTGTCAGAATCAGCACCAACTTGGGTTCCCGCCGACGTTGAAATGAGGGAATTTCTTTGATAGCCACCGATTCTCAGTATGGCAGAGTACTATAAGATGAGCAAAGTGAACAAATGAAACTTTGAATTCTACGAAGAAGTACATAAGAGGTTCATCAATATATTAGAGGGATTGAAATTATACACTAAGGTCTTCTAAGAAAGTGATGAACAAAACATTCTTNTCAGTATGGCAGAGTACTATAAGATGAGCAAAGTGAACAAATGAAACTTTGAATTCTACGAAGAAGTACATAGGAGGTTCATCAATATATTAGAGGGATTGAAATTATACACTAGGGTCTTCTAAGAAAGTGATGAACAAAACATTCTCGACTAAATTTTTGACCTGAGAGATAGAGGCTGAGTAGGTTTACTTATGGAAAGGACCTATTCTGAGCCAAGGAAATGGATGTGAGGAAAAGGGAGGATTACTATCTAGTGTGGCTGCCATTATAACTTCACATATGATAGACAAGGGAATACACCTTGGATCCTCAGACACGATCAAGTAGATCCACTACTGCCAATGATAAAGTGGATGATCAAAGAATGGTCAGATGGAGTATTCTACCTACCACCTGCATTCCAAGTAGTTGTATTATCAACATCTACGACGAGGGTGATTGTATACCTCCTCACATCGATCACCATGACTTCGTGATNTGAGGAAAAGGGAGGATTACTATCTAGTGTGGCTGCCATTATAACTTCACATATGATAGACAAGGGAATACATCTTGGATCCTCAGACACGATCAAGTAGATCCAGTACTGCCAATGATAAAGTGGATGATCAAAGAATGGTCAGATGGAGTATTCTACCTANATTGAACTTTGTTGTTGTGATTAAAGTATTGCTTTTCTAAAATCTTAGTCCGCAGGTCTAACCACTCCTTGTGGGATCAATATCTAGGACTCCATTAGAGCCCTATATTACTTAAGCGATACGTATACTTGTGTTGATAAGTGTGGCTTTATAATTATTGATTTTTCATTACCTCCATATTTAACTTGTATTTTAAGCATATAAAAAGTTGCTGTCAAGTTTTTGGCGCCTTTACCGGGGAGTGTTGAGTGAGTGAGTCAAATCACGATCAAAGTAACGGACAAATTAGGATTATTAGAAAACTTTTACTTGAATTGCAACTTATTTTTATATTTAGTTAATTATATTACTCAGAACTGATTTCAAATTGAATGCGNCTCCCTAAATCTTGGATGTAATCTTCACTTTAGTTGTAAAACTCAACATATTTTAACAAATCAATTGACCAAGTTGAAAGTAAATTAAGATTGAAGTGAAAAGATCATCACAAATTCTTTAACATTCTCATGGCACAACCAATTCAAATCACCATTTCAAAAAATCTCATAACAAGTAACTACTCAGAACTCATGGAGAAGATACGACAAAATTTGGAATTTATATATAAAAGCAAAGTTATACAAACTTCAATAAGTAAATACAACTTATCTCTAATTCCTGCCCAAGCAAACTCCTCAAAGTTCCTCTGAATCTCTTCCTTTCTTTACAGCCCACAGAATTCTCATTCGAAGCGGCAAGGAGGAAGAAATCTCTCACTTTCCTTCTACTGTTACAATTTCTCGAAGAATTCAACACAATACTAACCACTCACTATACTCTAATGGGCACCACAAAACAACAAAGGCTAAGTGGACCCCCAGCGAACACCCCATTTTTTGGCTTCCAAATGATTCTTTTAAAGTTGTAGAAGAGTTTTCAAGAGTTGCCCAACCACCCCTTCAAAAATCATCCACATTCAATGCATCTATTAAGAGAACCGACGTGCTCGTCGTCGGTGGGCTTCTAGAATATTTAATTCTGGACTGTCGAAAAAAATCAACTGTCGGCGGCGTCAAGCCTGTCGTCAGCGCCCAAGATCAAATCATCATATTTTGGATCTTTTTGCTCAAAATTTGCTCCTTTTTGCATCTTTTTGCTCCAATGACCATAATTAAAGATACCTGCAATAAAACATCAAAAATACCTTTCTTTGAAGTGCAATATCATCAAAATTAGTGTAAAATATGTATGAAAATCTCAACATATTTTCCTTTGGTCAGGTGCCATGCCGGAGAAAGAATTCAAGCACATGGTCAAACAAGTTCGGGAGGCCTTAACCCAATCTAAAGGCAATGCATTGATTCTAAAGGGTAGACCTTACCTTGATGAGTTTGATGTTGTACCCTTCCTCAAGGGTTTTGTGACCCCAAAAATTAAAATATTTGTTGAGACTGGAAATTCTAGACAACATCTAGCACACTTCCGAGCCAGTTGTGGCAACACAAGAAGTAGTGAGGCTTTGCTCTTCAAACAATTTGTCAGCAGCCTATCAGGGATCACCTTCGATTGGTATGCCGATTTTCCCAACGGATCAGAAAAAATATTTGCCTAGCTGGAACAATTATTTATGAAAAGATTTGCTGGAGCAGAACACTATGCCTCTATAGGAGAGCTCATGATGGAAAAACAAAAGCCCAACGAGACTTTAGTGGATTACATTTTGAGGTGGAGAAACCTTAGCATGAAATGTGAACCTCAACTACAGGAACATCATGCGATTGTGATTTTACTCAAAAGCATTCATGGTCCAGTAGCTTTCATGCTCAAGGGACTCATCATCAAATCCTTCGAGAAGCTAGTCAGTAAAGCCAACAGTCTGCAAGAGGAAATCAAACATATGGATTCAGACGACAAGTCCAAGGCAACCAGAGTGTTTGAGAAGAAATCAGAAATAGTAGCGACTGTTGACAAAGGAAAACAACCAATAAAGATATATGCAGAAAAACCTCGTCAGTCTTTATCGTAGCAGGCTCAGAAACAGAATAGCCAGTCCAGCCAGCAATCACCTTAAGAAGGGTCACCTCAAACAGGGAAAAAGAGAATATCTATGGTAGAATGATAAGAAAAGGTGTATTCTTTCAAAGATGAAGTTTTATCCAAAATGTTTAGAAGTTTGATGAAGAAGCCCGAGTTTAGATTATCAAAGCCAAAGAAGCCTGAGGAAGTTGACAAGAAAGATCAACCAAATTATTGTCCGTATCACCGATTGCTGGAACACACTATAGAAGAATGCTTCATCTTTAAGAATTGGCTCTAGAAAAATCTCAAAGAAGGAAATATAACGATCCCGAAAGAATATTTAAAAGAACCTTAAAAAGGTTCTATAAATATGATTTCGGCTGAGGTGTATGGATCAATCTCTTCGATTGATCCATATACCAGAAAAGAGGGATGGAGTACGACTTAGGAAAAACTCAAGAAGGTCCTAAATCAAATATAGAATTCATCAAAAAAATCTTCCACATACACTGGAAAAGATGGATGGAGTATGATTTGGAGCAAATCGTCCCAAAATATATTGAATCAAATCCAGAATGCATCAAAACAAGCCTCCGTTCAGAATCTTCAGTCTGTCAAGACCGAGATGAAGATTTCACCACAAGAGTCGTCATCGTCAAAGACAAAGAAGAAGAAGAACACTACCACAAAGTTTGATAGCACAGAGGGTAGGATAAGGGTTGTCTCTGCTAGATTGGTTTTCTCGGATTCGGGAAAGAAAATCCTTGAACTCTTGACTTTGTATGATTATCTTTTTGCCCCTCCAGGGTCTTATGAATATAATGATCATGATTTTGGCTATGTTTTAAATCTTTCTAGTGATGGCGTAACTAATTATGGCTAATCTAACTTTGATCTCGATTTCCAAAATGATTCTCAAATAGTACTTGAGTCCGATGAACTCATTAACAAAATCTAAGAAGACATCAACAATAACAGCTACGACAGCATCAGGAGTGAGGAACCAATCCTCGAGCACCACAGTGCACTACTTGCCATCAACTTAGATCTTTTTGACAAAGAAGAAATACTAGAAAATTCAACAAAGGCACCTCAAGAAGAAGAAATTATAGAAATAAACTTAAGGAGCGGGAATGTATTACCCCCGAGAATAGTTCAAGTGGATAAAGGAAAATAAATTGCACTCAAGAAGAATTGCCTCCACCTCAACCAGTGGAAGAAGCACACAACCAAGAGAAAATTGGAGGACCATACAAAGTGGATTACAATGTGCTAGCTCATCTCAGGAATTTGTTGACCCGATTAAGCTTCTATGATGCTCTGATCCTATCAAAGGAGATAAGAGAGTCTCTGGTTACAGCATTACTCGACCTAGAGATTTTCTTAGCTTAGTTGGCCAGCACATCCTCAGATGAAGTTTGCTCATTGAAAGAACAACCTGGGGTGACCTTCACAGATGAAGATTTGCTGCTTGGTACTGCCGACTACAACCAACCACTCTACATCTCCGTTAACATCGATAGATTTGTGTTGTCTAGAGTTTTAGTAGATCCTGGAGCATCACTCAACTTGATGAGTCTACGAACATTGGCCTATTTAGACATTGAAGTTCAAGAGCTTACGACTGATAAAATGATGTTAAGAAGATTCAACCAAAAGGAAGAAAGAGCCCTTGGATCGATTACATTGTTTATGAAGGTTGGAGAACTAGCAACAACCGCCAGGTTTCATATCATCGACGCCGAGACCTCTTTTAACGCTCTACTGGGTTGATCGTGGATTCATGAATACAACAGGGTTCCATTTCCTCTACACCAGTGCATAAAGTACTACAAATATGGACAAGAACATTGCATCAAAGGAGATCTACAACCGTTTTTAGTGTATGAAGTTGGCATTCATGAAGATGCTGCCTACTACGTGCCTCTAAAAAAACTATCTTCTCTCGTGAAATTGCAACAAAGAAAAATACAAATCCAGAAGAAGTACAATGGCAAGGCCATTAAACTCCGCTTCATCAATCTTCCACTACTCATGGAGGTTCTTTTAGTTCACGCACCCGAGGTCGAGTTCGGGGACGTAGACAAGCAAGAACTAACTTAATCATTGACCAGACTAGGCCAACCATCAACATCAGTGATGAAGATAGTTTTGAAGATGAAATAAAGATGAAAAAATAGAGGAAACCTAAATACGAGATATCCTTAGAAGAGCGGATATGAAATGATGTATGATCGGATAAACCACTATGTGAATACTATGACCCTTGCTCCGATCCTCCCTCAAAAGGTTGAGAGTTTAGAGGTCAAGGAAGTCCATAGTGCTGGTTCAAAGCTGATCAAATTTTACCGTGCTTCTACCTCTACTAATATTGAAAATCATTTAAATTTGGAAGAGGATCCTAATGAATTAATGGAATTGCTTTTGGTTACTTTTCACCTTACGTACAAAAGGTAATTCAAAACGGACACTTACCAAAACAAATGCCAAAAGATAAATTACAACTTTTTGAAAAATTATGGAGTGTTAAAAGTCAAACTCGAAACTCAAAAAGGGTTCTCGGATTTGGTATAGTCGAACAAGTCGGTGATTTAAAATTTTGTATGGTTGTTATTAGTGAATCAGGAGAGGATTGCCTAGATATAGAGGATGACTCTACTGATCTGTTAAAAGAAGATGCTCTGCCAGAATTTGAGGAGGAAATTAAATCAACGGTTGATGAGTTGAAGAAAATCAACATCGGGACTGAATAGCAACCCCAACCTACATATATAAGTTCTCTACTCAACGATGAAGAATCTCTATGGTTGATCAAATTGTTAATAAAATTCAAAGTTTGATTCGCATGGAGTTATGTTGAAATGCTATGACTGTTTATAGAAGTTGCAGTTCATAAACTCGAGGTAGATAAAAATATAACCCCAGTAAAACAAGCCCCAAGAAGAATGCGCCTCGAAATAGAGGATTGCCTAGATATAGAGGATGACGCTACTGATCTGTTAAAAGAAGATGCTCTGCCAGAATTTGAGGAGGAAATTAAATCAACAGTTGATGAGTTGAAAAAAATCAACATCGGGACTGAAGAGCAACCCCAACCTACATATATCAGTTCTCTACTCAACGATGAAGAATCTCTATGGTTGATCAAATTGTTAACAAAATTCAATGTTTGGTTCGCATGGAGTTATGTTGAAATGCTAGGACTATTTATAGAAGTTGCAGTTCATAAACTCGAGGTAGATAAAAATATAACCCCAGTAAAACAAGCCCCAAGAAGAATGCGCCTCGAAATAGAGCAACAAGTCGTCGCCAAGGTAAAGAAATTAATAGATGCTAACTTTGCAAAAGAAGAGTAATACCCCACATGGTTAGCCAATATTGTACCTGTCAAGAAGAAAAATGGACAAATTTGTGTTTGCATCGACTTCAGAGACCTAAACAAGTCATGTTCAAAAATGAGTTTCCACTACCAATATGAGAAGTGATGGTGGATAACGCTTCTAAACATGAAATCTTTTCGTTCATGGACGAATCATTGGAAAACAACCAAATTAAGATGGCTCCCGAGGATGCAACATTTACAGCCTTCAGGACACCGGTCGGAATTTTCTGCTGCACAGTGATGTCATTTAGGTTAAAGAATGTTGGAGCAACATATCAACATGCAATGATGAAAATTTTTTACGACCTCATTCACAATCAAGTAAAATGCTAAGTGGATGATTTGGTCATTAAAAGCAAATAAAAGATAGGCAATTTGTGCGGTTTGAGGATCGTGTTCAAACAATTATGATGATATGACCTTAAAATGAATCCCTTAAAGTGCGCCTTTGGAGTTACCACTGGGATGTTTCTAGGATTCGTTGTCCATCATCGGGGAATTGAGATCAACCTAGATAAGATTAAAACTATCTTGGAAATGCCTCCTCCTAAAATCTTAAAACAACTACGTTCCTTCCAAGGGAAGTTGGCATATTTGAGATGCTTTATTTTAAATCTCTCAGGTAGGTGTCAACCCTTCTCGGTATTAATTAAGAAGGATGCCAAATTCATTTGGGAAGAGAAATGCCAACGGGCCTTTGAAGACGATAAATAATATTTAATGAAACCTCCTGTATTGGCAGCCTCTATCCTAGGGAAAATATTGATACTTTATACCGCGGCCCTAGACGACTCTCCCGGAGCCCTCTTAGCCCAAGTCAATGACAAGGGTAAAGAAAATGCACTCTACTACTTGAGTCATAATCCGATACCGACGCAAGTGAGGTATCTACCTATTAAGAAGCATTGCCTGGCATTAATTTTTGCTGCCCAAAAGCTTAGACATTACATGTTTTCTCATAAGATTACCCTAATTTCAAAAATTAATCCATTGCAATCTTTGATGACCCTACCAACACTCTCCGGACGTCTAGCAAGATGGTTGATGATCTTAATGAAATTTGATATAACTTTTGTTCCCCTATGTACTATCAAGGGATAGATTCTCGCCAACTTTCTTGCTGCACACCCACTGTCAGCTGGGCCCCCTCTCGACGACGAACTACCAGATGAGCAAGTTTTACAAATGGAATTCCTTAGTGCGCAACACTAGGAGATGTACTTGACGGTGCTTCATCAGCCAGAAAAGATAAAGGATCAGACACAGTCATACTAGGAAAAGCAGGGATTGGTTTGATCTTTATCATGCTAGATAAGGGTATGTTTAGGCTCTCATACCACCTGATAGAGTCGTGCACAAATAAAGAAGTAGAATATGAGGCCCTAATGACCGGATCAGAGTTGGCAATCTCAATGGATATAATAGATATCGTCATCTATGGTGACTCTAATCATCATCCAACAAGTCATTGGACAATACAAAATTTTGAAAAAGATACTAACAGAATATCACTGATATGCGATGAAGCTATTGGAGCAAATCTCCTATGTGACTTTCTACTGGATTCTTAAGGGAGATAATGCCCATGCCGATGCTCTAGGAAAACTCACTAAGGAGCTGGCGTATCCTCCGGAGGATTCCATTGAAATCACAGTACAAGGAAGATAAGTTCTATCTCAAATCGACCTCGACACTCTACACAAGCACAGAAAAGAGGAAACAATGATTGCAATTGCAAATATTAATGAAGATTAGCGCAAGTTATTAATAGAATATTTGCATATTGGAAAGCTGCTGGAAGACAAGTCTGAGGCACATCACATTTAAAAAGAGCTATGTCATATGCCTTGGTTGGTGATGTTCTCTACAGAAGATTGTTCGACCAGATGTGGCTACAATGCCTAAGCAAAGATGAAGCCAGAAATGTCGTCAAAAAAGTACGTGCCAGATAGTGTGGCGCTCACCAGTCAAGACAAAAAATGAAAAGGAATATCAAAAGACTCAGATATTATTGGCCAGCAATGATGTCTGATTGCATGGATACAGCTAGAAGATGTCACCAGTGCCAAGTGCGTGGGGGTGGTCTTGCACCAACCTCCGAATATGCTACCCCAACCATTGCTTCATGGCCATTCGAGTGTTGCGGCACCGACATAATATGTCCAATAGACCCTCCATATTCTAAAGGACACATGTTTATTCTTGTCGCTACAGACTATTTCTCCAAATGGGCAGAGGCAGTACTGCTATGAGAAATTACGGCACAACACGTTCTTCAGTTCTTCAAAAGCCAAGTCATCTACCATTTTGGAGTACCGCGAAGACTAATTTCTGACAATGGGACAACTTTTAAAAGCATAAGATCAATAATTTTATCAAAAGAAATGGGATAGATATAAGATACTCTATAATTTACTATCCCAGAGCAAACGGATTGGCTAAGGCCTTCAACAAAGTGTTGGTACAGATTTTAAAGAAAACACTGGATGAAAATAAAAGGGATTGTCACAATAAATTGTTAGAAGCTTTATGGGCCTACCGTACAACATTCAGGACTCCTACTCAGTGTACACCATAAATGCTCATGTACGGGTCCAAGATCGTGCTACCTCTAGAAATTCAGACACCGTCTCTTAGAGTCGCTGTCACCAACCAACTGACAACAGAAGAATGTGCAAAGCTCAGGCTCAAAGAACTAGAGAGTTTGGAAGGAAAAAGACTTGAAGCACAACAACGGCTAAAACTTTACCAGGCAAAGATGGTACAAGCTCATGACAAATAGGTCCGCCAAAGGACATTTAAAGTTGGTGACCTTGTCCATGTGCTCAAAAGGTCTATTCTTGCACGCCGCGAGATAGGTGGAAAATTCAAGCCAACTTGGGAAGGACCATTTGTCGTTGAAAAGGTCTACGTAGGAGGAGCCTACCGGTTAGTAGGCTTCCGGGGTGAAAGACCCATGCTACCAATCAACGGATGATACCTGAAGACATACTATGCAACTTGATACTGCTTGCATTCGCTTGATTTGAAATTTTGAAATTTTGATTGTTTTGGGGTTATATATGTGGCCAAACGTCTGTGACCGGGTCAAAATTTTTTTTAACAAAATTAACCTCAACATAATTAAAAAAAGAGTTTTTTGAAAATTACACACCTCAATTTTCTCTTTTCAAACTTAATATGATACTAATTTAAACAAAATTCACACATAAATAAATGACCTCTTCAACAAAATAAACAAAAATTTTCTTTAATAAATACTTTGTTCTGTTCTTGTCAAGCTAAGTTTCAACCCACTGATATTTTTCCTATCGTCTGCAGAGAAATGCAGGCCAGAGGCTGATCTTCGTCTTTAAAGATGGCTGGAATCTCACACTAAATGAAGAAATGATGATCTTTTCTTTAAAGATGGTTGGAATCGGGCAACTCCACTACAAAGAACTCAGCGTAGAAATGCTAGCCACCGAATACAGAGGGCTATCTTAGAAGAAAGAAGATGCCAGAAAGAGGTAGAGAATTTACTTACCCCTATTCCTGAAGGGAACATTTATGATCCAGGCATGAGAGAAACCTCTTCCAGCTTGCCTGCTTCAGATGAGGAGTCTAGGTTTGTTACAAAGTCGAATATACCACCAGCTTCATATGTTCTTTGCACAAGTTGCCCAACCTGAATGCCGAAATACCTGCAAGAGCATCAGCTGTAGGGGAATTTGTGGAATACTAGGTTTATAATGTCCTACACCTACAACACTAATACACCTTAGAGGAGTACGCATCTACCGATGATGGGTCTCAGACTGCCAATTGCCCGATGGAGGACTCGTATGTCTCGTTGGGAATAGATCAATATGTCCCGTGGAGTCTAGAGCCATATGTCCCATTAGATGCCAAGTCACACTTTCTGTTAGTGTCAGAATCAGCACCAACTTGGGTTCCCGCCGACGTTGAAATGAGGGAATTTCTTTGATAGCCACCGATTCTCAGTATGGCAGAGTACTATAAGATGAGCAAAGTGAACAAATGAAACTTTGAATTCTACGAAGAAGTACATAGGAGGTTCATCAATATATTAGAGGGATTGAAATTATACACTAGGGTCTTCTAAGAAAGTGATGAACAAAACATTCTCGACTAAATTTTTGACCTGAGAGATAGAGGCTGAGTAGGTTTACTTATGGAAAGGACCTATTCTGAGCCAAGGAAATGGATGTGAGGAAAAGGGAGGATTACTATCTAGTGTGGCTGCCATTATAACTTCACATATGATAGACAAGGGAATACACCTTGGATCCTCAGACACGATCAAGTAGATCCACTACTGCCAATGATAAAGTGGATGATCAAAGAATGGTCAGATGGAGTATTCTACCTACCACCTGCATTCCAAGTAGTTGTATTATCAACATCTACGACGAGGGTGATTGCATACCTCCTCACATCGATCACCATGACTTCGTGATGCTTTTTTGTACGGTCTCATTCATGAGTTAAAGT
Source organism: Phalaenopsis hybrid cultivar (assembly GCA_002079205.1). Classification (NCBI taxonomy): domain Eukaryota; kingdom Viridiplantae; phylum Streptophyta; class Magnoliopsida; order Asparagales; family Orchidaceae; genus Phalaenopsis; species Phalaenopsis hybrid cultivar. Next base: position 3,837 of record JXCR01100257.1, on the reverse strand, counting down.
AATATCTTATATTGAAAAGAAATTGACATCGTCGACCCTGGTGAGTTCAGAGGCTCTGTGGAGGCTCTCCTACTAGTTGGCTTAGAGCTTGTTATTAAAGGCAATGGTGTAGACATTGCTGACCAAAGGAAAATATGTTGATATTTTCATACCTATTTTATACTGTTTTTTATGTTATTGCATCTTAAAGAAAGGTATTTTTGATGGTTTGTTGCAGGAATGATGAATTAGGGTCATTGGAGAAAAATGATGCAAAAAAGAGTGAATTTGCTCTTAACCACGCAGACGGCGCCCTCGACCCCGCTAACGACGAGTTTTTCTTGAGACTACAGGGCAAAATTCTTTAGAAGCCCACCAACGGCGCCCTCGAGGCCGCCGACAGTGAGATCGACGGTTCTACCTACTCAAGCTTTGGATAAGGCCAAATTTTGAACAGATGCTTAGGCAACTCTTGGGAAAGCTCATCCACAACTTTAAAAGAACATTTTGGCCAAAAATTGAGAGAGTATAGAGGCCTTGGAAGTTTGAGAGGTTCCATTAGTGTATAGAATTTCCAATAGAGTGTAACAATTTTGAGGAATTCTTCGAGAGATTGTAAGAGTGGAGGGAAAGTGAGAAATTTCTTCCTCCTTGCTACTTTGAAGAGGAATTCTGTGTGCTGTAAAGAAAGGAAGAGATTCAGAGGAACTTTGAGGAGTATCATTAGTTATTTAATAGTTATTAAAATTATCTATTTATTTCAATTGCCGATTAGTGACAGATAAGAAAATTGAACTTTGTTGTTGTGATTAAAGTATTGCTTTTCTAAAATCTTAGTCCACAGGTCTAACCACTCCTTGTGGGATCAATATCTAGGACTCCATTAGAGCCCTATATTACTTAAGCGATACGTATACTTGCGTTGATAAGTGTGGCTTTATAATTATTGAATTTTCATTACCTCCACATTTAACTTGTATTTTAAGCATATAAAAAGTTGCTGTCAAGTTTTTGGCGCCTTTACCGGGGAGTGTTGAGTGAGTGAGTCAAATCACGATCAAAGTAACGGACAAATTAGGATTATTAGAAAACTTTTACTTGAATTGCAACTTATTTTTATATTTAGTTAATTATATTACTCAGTACTGATTTCAAATTGAATGCTTAAACTTGGACCTGAAAATCTTATACCCTACAATTTCAAATTAGAACACACTGTTAGAAAAATTAAAAAATTAAGAAGAGAACCTAGAAATTTTAATACAATGGAAAACAACCTGAACAATCAAGGAATAGAGAATAAACACCAACCTAGAGCCCTAAGAGATTATGCAAATCCTACAGTAGATGAAATTCACTTATCTATTCAAAATCCTGATGTAGCTGCTAATTCATTTGAGCTTAAACCTATTATTATCCAAATGGTACAAAACAATCAATTTGGAGGTACATCAAATGAAGATCCAAATTTACACCTCGCTAGTTTCTTAGAACTGTGTGTTACTTTTAAACATGACAGAGTCTCAAACGATGTTGTTAAACTTAAACTTTTTTCTTTTTCATTAAGGGATAAGGCTAAGATGTGGTTAAATTCATTAGCACCGGGATCTATTAGAACTTGGGGAGAACCTTCATAANATTCAGAGGAACTTTGAGGAGTATCATTAGTTATTTAATAGTTATTAAAATTATCTATTTATTTCAATTGCCGATTAGTGACAGATAAGAAAATTGAACTTTGTTGTTGTGATTAAAGTATTGCTTTTCTAAAATCTTAGTCCACAGGTCTAACCACTCCTTGTGGGATCAATATCTAGGACTCCATTAGAGCCCTATATTACTTAAGCGATACGTATACTTGCGTTGATAAGTGTGGCTTTATAATTATTGAATTTTCATTACCTCCACATTTAACTTGTATTTTAAGCATATAAAAAGTTGCTGTCAAGTTTTTGGCGCCTTTACCGGGGAGTGTTGAGTGAGTGAGTCAAATCACGATCAAAGTAACGGACAAATTAGGATTATTAGAAAACTTTTACTTGAATTGCAACTTATTTTTATATTTAGTTAATTATATTACTCAGTACTGATTTCAAATTGAATGCTTAAACTTGGACCTGAAAATCTTATACCCTACAATTTCAAATTAGAACACACTGTTAGAAAAATTAAAAAATTAAGAAGAGAACCTAGAAATTTTAATACAATGGAAAACAACCTGAACAATCAAGGAATAGAGAATAAACACCAACCTAGAGCCCTAAGAGATTATGCAAATCCTACAGTAGATGAAATTCACTTATCTATTCAAAATCCTGATGTAGCTGCTAATTCATTTGAGCTTAAACCTATTATTATCCAAATGGTACAAAACAATCAATTTGGAGGTACATCAAATGAAGATCC
>JXCR01100256.1:24679-50164 GCA_002079205.1 Phalaenopsis hybrid cultivar | reverse complement strand
TTTAGGGGTAAAAGGCCAAGATGGGTATTTTGGTAGAGTTGAGGTACCAATCATCACCAATAAGCCATGGACCAAAGGAAACCCCATTTTGGGTCCTCTACATAGTGATCTTAGCCAAACCATAGCCCTAGGGCTAGTAGGTTTAGGGGACCATCTACATGAGTGTCCCAAAAGGTCAAGGGATCTAGACTAGAAGTTTGAGTTCAGAGTTGTGAGTGAATGTGGGTGTAGATGACTGTAGTGAATGCCTTAGCTCCAGACCAAGACCCAGGGTCAACCCTAAGGTTCAGCAATCCTAAGGTTGACTCATCTTGAGTTTCCCCCACAGTGCCCCACCTACTAAGTATTTAGAGGTTGAGAACAATATGTGGAACTCCAAGTTGAGTAAAGAAGAGGGTAGAATTTCTAATGGTGAGGGTTCCAAGTCTAGTTCTCTAGGAATAGTCAACAGGAAAAGTCCTATGGCTAGACCCTAGGCTATTAAAGAGGAGAAACTAAACCTCAACCAAAATTGAGGTCAACAGAGTCACATCCAACTCAAGAGGTCGATCGAAAGTGCAGAGAAATATGAGATATGATGCCTTACTCCAGTTAAGGTTGTCTTATACCCATCTCAAAGAATGGGGAATTGGAATTTAGTTACTAACCCTTAAAGGGGAACAAAATTTTAGGTACCATCCTCAGAATCAAAATCAGAAGCCTTGTTCCATTGAAGGGTGCCTCACACTAATCTCAAGAACTGAGAATAGGATGCCTTGATCCAATTAAGGGGGTCTTACACCTACCTATTGGAAGGATGAGAATCAAAATTTAGGTACTAACCCCGGGATGAGAACTAGACTTTAGGTACCAACCTTGGAATGAGAATAGGACGCCTTATTCCATTTAAGGGGGCCTCACACCGATCTCAAGGATTGAGAATAGGATGTCTTGTTCCATTTTAAGGGGCCTCACACCTATCTTGAAGATTGAGAATATTATGCCTTGTTCCATTTTAGGGGGCCTCACACCTATCTCAAAGATTGAGAATAGTATGATTTGTTCCATTGGCCTCTCACCTATTTTAAAGGATGGGAATCAGAATTTAGGTACTGTCCCCGAAAATTTCATGAGTGTGGAAAATAGGAATGGAATGCAAAAAATAGGTGGACAGAAACGAAATCCATGCACCAAGCCATAAATTTCTCGAATGTAAAAAACATGGATGGAAGCAAAAAATATGCGGACAAAATTAGAATCCATGCACCGACTTGAAAATTTCATGAATGCGGAAAATAGGAATGGAATACAAAAAATATGTGGACGGAATCGGAATCCGTGCACCAACCCAAAAATTTCATGAATGCAGAAAACAGGGATAGAATGCAGAAAATTTGTGGATGGAATTGGAATCCATGCATTGACCATAATTTCATGAATATAGAAAATAGGAATGTAAGGCAGAAAATATGTGGACGGAATCACAATCCATGTAGTGACCCAAAAATTTCATGGATGCGGAAACAAGGATGGAATACGGAAAATATGTGGACAGAATCGGAATCCATGCACCGACCAGGAAATATCATGGATGTAGAAAATAGGGATGGAATGCAAAAAATATGTGGAGTGAATTTGAATTCATGCACCGACCCAAAATTTCATGGGAATCTGTTGACCTCACTTTTGGTTGAGGTCTAGTTTTTCCTCTTCAATAGCCTAGGATCAAGCCGTAAGACTTGCTTGTTGACTATTCCTAGAGGACTAGAAAGGAACCCTCACCAGTAGAAATTTCAAACTCTTCTTTGCTCAACTTGAAGTTCTATAGATTGGTCCTAACCTCTAGCACTTAGTAGGTGGGGGCAATATGGGAGAGCTCAAGATGAGTCCCTAATACACCAAAATAATATGTTGTTTTAAGTATATATTTTATGCCTATTTTTATGATATTACGCTTTAAAGAAGGGTATTTTTGTGTTTTTGTTGCAGGTATATCATTTTTAGGCAATTGGAGCAAAAGTAGCAAAAAGAATGAAATTTGGAGTCAAAACAGCGAATTTTGGGAATCTGGCGCATGTTGCGCAGTTTGACAGAGTCTTGGCGCATGATGCGCCAAAGACGACTTTTTGTGGATTAAGGCGTCTTGAGATGAATTTTGTGCAAATTTTCTAAGGGACACTTGTTCTAAACACCTTTTGGAAATGCATCTAGACACTTTGGAAGGTTTTTTTATGAAGGGATATGTCTCTTGGAGCAAATGACACATCTTTTGAAATCAAAAGAGTTGACTTTTGGAAGGAACTTTGAATTCCTTTTTAAAGGAGGAAGCCCAAAATAAAAAAGGAAGACTTCAAGGAGTTCTGGGTGACTTGAAAGGGGGGTGGCGTGAAATGCAAGAGGAAGAGATAGAGAGAGAAATTCAAGGGCTTGGAGATTTTCTTTTATTGTTATAAGAGGAGAGGGAAGGTGAGATACTTCTTCTTCATTACACTTTTAAGAGACAATTGAAAGTGCTTGTAAAGAGAGAAAGACTTGAAGAGAACATTTAGGGATTGGTTTGAGAAGGATTGTGAGATAAGTTGTGTCTTTTAATTCTTTTGTTTTGTAAACTTGTTTTTATATATGAAATCAATATTTTGTTGTATCCTTCTCATGAATTATGAGTAGTCTTCTTTATCCTTCTCCCTACTTTTAAATATGGTTTGGTGAAGAAGTAATTTTGTTTTCTATGGTTTTAAATGTTAATAATTTGTGATGATTTGAACTCAAATATTTATTTACTTTTCAATCTGACCAATTAAAATGTTAAAATGTGTTGAGAAATATATGTTCCGAAAGGACTATGATTTCTACAACATAGGGCGAATCACATTTAATTTCATGGGAGAGTATGTCATCCATGGAGTTGGGTGCAAAAAAATAGGTAAATATACTTTGTTGAATACAAAATTTGAGATTTTGAGGTGACAAATTAAAATCTCAAATTTGGTCCAGTTGATTGGAAAATGATGTGAGATTGTTAGCCCCTATGGGAGGGAGTAGTGGGAGCTCTAGAGTGGCAGCCGGTATCCTCCTAGCTTAACCACCAAATTAGAGACCAAACTCTAAATTAGTCAATGTTCTTTATAGCACTCGGAAGAGAATAGGATTGCTCCTATTTTACACAAAACAGTTTTTATAAATATATTTTTAAATGATTTTAATTTCTTCACAAACCATATGCTCATTGTAAGGGGAAGGATGCTTTCTTAAATTTGAACATTCTGTCAACAAAAAATTAGTGTACTTTTAGTAATTTACTTTTAAAAGTGTAGTTTCTGGTTTAGTTAGCATTGTCTTTCAACTACATTTTAAATAGCATTCACTTTAATAGTTAATATTCAAACTTCACACTTTAGTTTTGTAAATTTAAAATAGTACTTTACATTTTAATCTCATGAACTATTTACAGGTATTTCCAACTTCCCTGTGGGATCGATATCTAGGACTCCAATAGAGCCCTTTACTACTTGAGCGAGACGTATACTTGCATTATTTTTAAATGAGATTTGATAGTTTAAAAGTGTTTTAAAGATAAACTACTTTATTAAAGTTATTTTTATTAGGATTACATTGCATATTTATTATTATATTTGTTGTGTGTATTTTGTAAGATTAAAAAATGATTACAAAATTAACACACTAAATCTGCCCGCATCAAGTTTTTGGCATCATTGTCGGGGAAGTAATGGAAAGTAGTAGTAGTAAGTTACATTATAATTTATAGTATTTTTATTTTAAGAAAACTAATTTAAAAAAAGAGTGTTTATGGTTTAGTTTGAGCATTTTCTTATTTAAGTGTGTTTTTTATTTTAAATTACTTGTTTTGTTTGTTTATGCATAGAGTAAGATCTGAAATTTTAGTACCTTATGATTTTGAATTAGAAAGAACTATTAGAAAATTTTGAAAATAATAAAATTAGATTGATCATATTAGCAAACTGGCTTGCAATTCGAGGAATGCTGGAAATGAAAATGAACATCATCAGAGACCTTTTAAGAGATTATATTAATATTATGGAGGATGAAATTCATTTGAGTATACAAAACTCTGTTGTAGTTGCCAATTCATTTGAGCTTAAACCTGCTATTATCCAAATGGTTCAAAACAATCAGTTTGGGAGAACACCCAATGAAGATCCTAATTACACCTTGCTAGTTTTCTATAATTGTGTGCTACAAAAAATGATGGAGTGTCAAATGATGCCGTCAGACTTAGAATTTTTCCTTCTTCACTAATGGATAACACTAAGATGTGGTTAAACTTGTTATCACCTGGATCTATCAGAACTTGGGGAGATTTGTCACAAAAATTATTATCTAAATATTTCTCACCTTCAAAAACTGCTAAGCTTAGACATGGTATTACATCTTTTTGTCAGTTTGAAGAGGAATCAATTTATTAAGCTTGGGAAAGATTTAAAGATCTCCTTAGAAAGTGTCAACACCATGCGTTGTCAGATTGGTTAGTAATACAAACTTTTTATAATGGGTTGGTTTGGATCTCTTATATCTATAATTGACACTACTGCTGGTGGATCATTAATGTCAAAACGATTCGATGAAGCATAATCATTAATTAAAGAGATGGTTGCTAATAATTTTCAATGGCCCTTTAAAAGTGTAAATTAAAAAAAAATGTAGCTAGTATTCATGATTCTGATGCAATATCTCTGTTAGCTGCATAAATAGTTGTTATATCAAAAACTGTAGGTCAATAAGGAATGAATTTTTCTCAGACATCACCTGTGTTTGAGGAAAACTCATTAGAACAAATAATAGAATCTCAATCTTCTTATTAAACCTTAAATACAATTAATAATCGTTCTAATAATCCTTATGCCAATTATTATAATCTTGGTTTGAAGAATCATCCAAATTTTAGTTGTAGTAACCATAATTCTAATGCTACAAATCTACAATGGGGAAACAACACTATGAACCCATTGGGAAACTCAAACAAGGAAATCCAACTAATAAACCTTATTACTATCCCGGATTTAATAATTTGCAAAGTAAGGAGAAAAATTTATCAATGGAAGAATTGATATTGCAAATGGAAAGTCATATACAAAGTCAAGGTGCTACAATTAGAAACATGGAAAATCAATTGGGATGTATTGCTACCGCACTTAGCAATAGACCTCCAGAAATATTGCCAAGTAATGTTGAAGTAAATCCTAAAGATCATAAAAAAAAGAAAATTAAAGCTATTCAACTGAGAAGTGGAAAAGAATTAGAAAATAGAGTTCAAAAAGAAGTTGAACTTGAAGAAGATGAGGTGGAAAATGAAAAATTGGGTGAAGATTTTCATTTTGAGTCAGAATGTCTTATTAAACCAATGAAAATCACTGTAGAAAGACCACCACCTCCATTTCCTCAAAGATTGATGCAGAAAAATAGAGATAACCAATTTTCTAAATTTTTAGAAACATTGAGGAAATTAATGAAAAACATTACATTTGTTGACGCTTTAGAACAAATGTCAAGTTTTATGAAATTCATGAAGGATATACTGAATAAGAAAAGGAAGTTTGTAGATAACGAGACTGTTGCACTTAGTGAAGAGTGTGGCGCTATAATTTAGAAAAAGCTTCCTGAAAAAACATAAAGATCCTGGAAGTTTTACAATTCCTTGTGCTATTGGCGAATGATTTTATGGAAAAGCTTTATGTGATTTAGGAGTCATTATTAATCTTATGTCGTTATCGATTTTCATAAGGTTGGGCTTAGGAGATATTTCACCTATGACTGTAATTCTTTAGTTAATTGATTGTTTGATTACCTATTTTAAAGGAGTTATGGAAGATATTTTGGTAAAAATTGATAAATTTATCTTTCCTATGGAGTTTATTGTATTAGATATGGAGAAAGATAAAGAAATTCCTATTATTTTAGGAAGACCATTCCTTGTCACTGGAAGAGCTTTGATAGATTTGCAGAAATAAGAACTAACTATGAGAGTTAGTGATTAAGAGGTTACATTTAATATTGCAAAATCAATTAGATACCCTACAAAAGAGCAATAGATTGAATGCTTCAGAATGGATATTAATGAATATTTATGAAAGTAATATTTCAAAAAGACATTTGAAAGTTAATTTGAAAAGGAATATATGAAATATCAAGATGAGGATAAAATTCAAGATGAATTTCCAGAAGTGAGTAAAGAAGATTTGGATTATGTTCAAAAAAATTTTAGATATTAGATCCTGTAGAAAATAACAAGAATTTAAATTCATGTATTAAGAAGCCTCCTGAACTAGAAATGAAAACATTTCCTACACATTTAAAGTATGCATTCTTAGGAGATTTATCTACATTACCTATTATAGTATCCTTAGAATTTACTGATAAGAAAGAACAACAGTTGTTGGAAATGTTGAAAAGATATAAGAAAGCCTTTGGATGGACATTAGTTGATATTAAAGGAATCAGTCCTTCAATTTGTACGCAGAAAATTTTATTAGAAGATAATATGAACCAAGAGCTCATCCTCAAAGGAGATTAAATCTAATGATGAAAGAAGTTGTTAAGAAAGAAATTTTAAAATGGTTAGATGCTTGAATAATATATCTTATTTCAGACAGTGCTTGGGTAAGCTCATTCACTGTGTTCTAAAGAAAGGAAGTGTGAATGTAGTGATGAATGAGCAAAATGAATTAATATCGATAAGACAAGTCCCTATTGCTTATATTATAGAAAATCAAATTCTGCCACAAGGAAGGATCATTTTCCTTTACCCTTTTTGGACCAGATGTTGGATAGACTGGCTGAGCAAAACTATTTTTATTTTCTAGATGGATATACCGGTTATCACCAAATACCAATTGCTCCACAGGATCATGAGAAAATAACATTTTCTAGTCCTTATGAAACTTTTGCTTTTCGGCAAATGCCCTTTGGACTATGTAATACACCTATAACATTTCAAAGATGTATGATGTCAATTTTTAGCGACTTAATTGAAAAGGGATTGAAGTTTTTACGGAAAATATTTCTGTATTTGGAACTTCATTTGAAATATGTCGAAATCATTTAGAGAAAGTTCTGGAACTTTGTGAAAAGACTAATCTCATATTAAACTAGGAGAAATGTCAATTTATGGTTGCACAAGGAATTGTGCTTGGGCATAAAATTTTAGAAAATTGTATGGAAATAGATCTTGCAAAAATTCAGGTTATATCAAACCTACCTCCACCTATTACAGTATGAGGAGTTAGGAGTTTTTTAGGACATGCTGGACTTTACAGGCGATATATTAAAGATTTTTTAAAAATTACTAAACCTTTATTCCAACTTCTGGAAAAAGATATAAAATTTGACTTCAACCAAGATTGTCTTAAAGCCTTTAAAACTTTAAAGGAAAAATTGATCACTGCTCCTATAATTGTTTCACCTTATTGGGAGAAACCTTTTAAATTAATGTGTGATGCTAGTGATTATGTAATTGGAGCTGTTTTAGGGCAGAGATATGATAAGATTTTTAAACTTATATACTATTCTAGTATAACTCTTAATGATGCTCAGATTAACTACACGACCATTGAAAGAGAGTTATTAGCTATTTTATATGCTTTTGATAAGTTTAGTTCATATCTAATTGGACCCAAATGTGTTGTACATATTGACTATTCGGCTATTAAATATTTGTTGCAAAAGAAGGAAGCGAAACCAATATTAATTAGATGAGTACTGCTGATGCAAGAGTTTTATTTGGTAGTGGTCGATAGGAAAGAGACTAATAATCAAATTGCTAATCATCTATCTAGGCTAGAATAGGAAGAAATACTTGACATGGAAAATGAAATTAATGAAACTTTTTTTGAACAACTTTACGTTGTAAAAGTATAGGAAATACCTTGGTATGATGATATTATAAATTCTATTGTTAGTGGTATTTTACCATATGGACTGACAAAATAATAGGAAAAGAAATTCATTCATGATGCAAAATTTTATTTTTGAGATGACCCCTATTTGTATAAACAATGCAAAGATTTAGTAATGAAACAATGTGTGCCTTACAAAGAAATTCAGGAAACTATCCAAAATCTCATGATACTAAATTTGGAGGTCATTTTGAGAATGATAAAACTATTCATAAAATTTTACAATCAAGATTTTATTGGCCTACTCTATTTAGAGATGTTAACATGTATATAAAAACATGTGATCGGTGTCAGAGAGTAGGTAATATTTCAAAAATAATTGAAATGCCTCTAAATTTTAATTTGGAAATTGAAATTTTTTATGCATAGGGATTGGATTTTAGGGGGTCATTTATACCTTCTTTCAGAAATATATATATATTGATTGCAGTGGATTATGTTTCAAAAAAGATTGAAGCAATCGCTTTACCTCGATGTGATGCTCGAAGTGTTTCAAATTTTTNATATATATATATATATATATATATATATATTGATTGCAGTGCATTATATTTTGAAAAGGATTGAAGCAATCGCTTAACCTCGATGTGATGCTCGAAGTGTTTCAAAATTTTTAATTAAAAATATTTTTACAAGATATGGAATGCCAAGAGTAATCATTACCAATGGAGGATCTCATTTTAGAAATGAAACAATTGCATAATTGATAGAAAAATATAATATAATAAATAAAATTGCATTCGTTTATCATCTTCAGACTAGTGGTTTAGCAGAAGTATCTCATCATTCCTAATAAAATGGATTGGTCTGCAAGATTAGATACAACATTATGGCATGGCTGTAGATCTTGCAAAAATTCAGGTAATATCAAACTTATCTCCACCTACTACTAAAAGAGGAGTTAGGAGCTTTTTAGAACATGCTGGATTTTACAATTGATATATTAAAGATTATTCAAAAATTACTAAGCTTTTATGCCAACTTCTGGAAAAAGATACAAAATTTGATTTTAAACAAGATTGGTTTAAAGCGTTTGAAACTTTAAAGGAAAAACTGATCACTGCTCCTATAATTGTTTCACCTGATTTGGAGAAACCTTTTGAATTAATGTGTCATGCTAGTGATTATGCAATTAGAACTGTTTTAGGGCAGATATATGATAAGATTTCTAAAGTGATATACTATGCAAGTAATACTCTTAACAATACTCAGATTAACTATACCACCACTAAAAGAGAGTTATTAGTAATTGTGTATGCTTTTGATAAGTTTAGGTCATATCTGATTGGAGCCAAATGTGTTATACATACTAACCATTCGGCTATTAAATATTTGATGTAAAATAAGGATGTGAAACCAAGATTAATTAGATGAGTACTTCTGATGCAAGAGTTTGATTTGGTAGTAGTCAATAGGAAAGCGACTAATATTCAAATTGTTAATCATCTATCTAGGCTAGAATAGGAAGAAATACTTGACACAGAAAGAGAAATTAATGAAAATTTTTTGGATGAACAACTTTATGTTGTAAAAGGATGGGAAATACCCTGATATGATGATATTATAAATTCTATTGTTAGTGGTATTTTACTAAATTAACTAATAAAACAATAGGAAAAGAAATTCATTCATGCAACAGTTGCGTAAATGCAACAGTTGCAAAGTTGGTGGAAAAATATTATATAACGCATAAAATTGCAACTCCTTATCATCCCCCAACTAGTGATTTAGCAAAAGTATCTAATCATAAAATAAAGAGAATTTAGGAAAAGTGTGTTAATCCTAGTAAAATGAATTATCCTGCTAGATTAGATACGACATTATGGCCATACAAAAAAGATTATAAAACACCTATAGGTATGTCCCCTTAAAGATTAATTTTTGGGAAGACTTGTCACTTTCCAATAGAGTTAGAGCATAAGCTTATTGGGTTATAAAGGAATTCAATTTTAATTTGAAAGAAGTTGGTGACAAAAGATTATTTCATTTGAATGACTTGAAAAAATTAGGAATGAATCTTACGATAATGTAAGGATTTATAAAGAGAAGATGAAAGAATGGCATGATCGGAAGATAATAAAAAGGGAATTTGAACCTAGATAAGAAGTTTTATTATATAATACAAGATTGAAATTATTTCCTGGAAAATTGAAGTCTAGGTGGAAAGGGTCATTTAGAGTTATAAAAGTCTATCCATGTGGAGCAGTTAAAATTGAAGATCCCAAGACTGGAAGGATATTTAAAGTGAATGGGAACAGATTGAAACCATATTTTGATGGTCAAAGACTAGTTTTTAAAGAAATTGTAATTTTGGGTCACCCATGTCGACCTCACTTTTGGTTGAGGTTTAGTTTTCCCTCTTTAGTAGTCAAAGTTCTAGCCATAAGACTTTCCTATTGACTATTCTTAGAAAACTAGAAAAGGCACCCTCACCATTAGAAGTCTGGCCATAAGACTTTCATATTAACTATTCTTAGAAAAGTAGACAAGAAAACCTCAACATTAGAAATTCTACCTCTTCTCTACTCAACTTGAAGTTCCACATATTGGTCCTAACCTCTAGCACTTAGTAGGTGGGGGCAATATGGGAGAAACTCAAGATGAGTCACCCTTAGGACTGCTAGACCTTAGGGTTAACCCTGGGTGTTGGTCTGGAGCTAAGGCACTCACTACACTCACTACACTCATCTACACTCACAATCACTCATAACCCTGAACTCAAATTTCTAGCCTAGATCCCTTGATCTTTTAGGATACTCATGTAGATGGTCCCCTAAATCTACTAGCCCTAGGGCTATGGTTTAGCTAAGACCACTATGTAGAGGACTCAAAATGGGGTTTCCATTGGTCCATGTGTTGTTGGTGATGGTTGGTACCTCAAATCTACCAAAATACCCATCTTGGCGTTTTTACCCCTAAAACACCCCCAAAATACCAAAATACCCCTCCATAATCCAAAATCCCAAAAATTCCAAAAATTCCCATAAAATCTCAATAAATCTAAAATATTCCCACATGACTCAATTTGACCAATTTTACCATCTTTAACCAAAATCCCCAAATTTGCCTTTAAGGGCCCAAATTTCCCAAATTCAACCCAAATGTCCATCAATTTGATCTCAATTGACCCCAATTTCAATCCTAAAATCAACTTCAATTTTGAAATGACCAAAGTAAACCAAATCTAAACTTAATTGGTCCATGATTTGAGCATAATTTTGAGTTAGGTTAAAGCCCAATTTTCACCCATATGACCTAATCTCACCAAATTGAACCCATAGCCTAGTTAATTGGCCTCAATTAATGTTGTAAAATCTTTATATCTCACCAAATTGAACCCATAGCCTAGTCAATTGGCCCCAATTAATGTTTCAAAATCTTTAAAAAATTCCTACACAACAAAATCAACCATAAATTGGCTTGTTGAGCCTCAAATCCATTTGATTTTGGCCTAAATCCAAAATTCCCAAATTTAGCCCCAAATTGGCTAAGTCCATCCATTTGATTTTGGCCTAAATCCAAAATTCCCAAATTTAGCCCCAAATTGGCTAAGTCCCAAAATTCACCCAATTGATTGCCTTAACCTCCAAATTGGCATCCAATTCATGTTGAAAACTCTTCATTAGTTTTCTATTGACCATTTACAATAATCAATTTGGACTTAGCCCAAAGCTAACCAAAGCTAGACACAAGCCTTGCCCAACATGACCAAATTGATTAAAGTTCAAAATTCCCTCAAATCGACCCTTTAATTGAGCTCAAAACCACTTCCATCCTTCACTAAAGTTGTTCCTTATGATCATCTACACCAAATGCAATATTTATTTGGGCCAATTTACATGTATAACTTTGCCCAAACCCATGTTTTGGTCATTTCCTACCCACATGGACCCATGCACTAAATGTGACCTAACCACCCTAAAGTCACAAAATTAACTCCACCCTAGCCATTAGTTGGACCTAGTGACCAGTCCAGACACCATGAAACCAGCTAAATCAAGTCATGGACCAAAGGTCCCCCAAATTAAGGGATCTTATTCCCAAGAATACACATTCTTAAGATACCTTTGCCAAATCAAAGCACATCTGCATAAAATTGTTGTGATGGATTCCTCTGGGATCCTAGAGCTCCTAGCCACCTCCCCGTGGCCGGCCGGCCAGCTTAGTGGCTGGTAAAGCTCAAAATCAAGAGCCACCCCCATGGTACCTCACCCAAATCAAACCTAGAGGCCAGCTCATCCAAATCAAAGTGAAGAGCTCCTCTGCCCTCCACCTAAGCACCACAATGCACCCAAACTTGTGCCCTGAGAGCCACTCCATGGACAATTTTATAAAAACTCACCTCCACGGCCATGGGAGGGGTGCTAAATTTTTTTCAAAGAGAACCTCCCAAATCACTCACAGAGCTTCCTTGAGATCTCCATAGCCCATTCCAATCACTCCACTATCTTGATTCCCCTTGTACAACCCTAATTTTGAGCTTAAAAATTTGGGCAAAAATATGACATCTCTCAAAACTCCATCAAACTTCAATTGATTGTGCCCACACCTTCACAACAGTAAGAGAAGACAAAGCCCCATCAAATTACCCTCTGAAATAGCCTCCACCATACCTCTAGACCAACACCTGAAATTGAGCTTGGTCGAACTCATACTTAGGCCTTACACCAAGACCAGGGACTCAATCTCTAGCCTCCTTGGACCCCAACGAATGTGTAGAACGTTTTTGATTGAAGCCTCCCTTCTCAGAGCAAAGGTATAACACTTCTCCTCCTCCCGAGCCTATTTTGAGTTTCCATTTACTTGAGCTTAATTTCGTGACACATTAGTCGAATGGATATTTTTGTCTCACTAAGACGAGCATTTTAAAAAAAATTCACTTATATTGGTTGAGAAATAAGAGAGATCTTAGGTCTTGAAGGTGGATGACTCTCAGCCTAAGCCATTGGGGACGATGACCACACGTCGTCTGATCGCGTGTGTATCAAAGAGACGGAGGAGATCGAGTCGGATGATGCTTCGGGATATAAACAGCGGGCCGAGTCAGCAAGCTACGTGGACGGCAGCGTCCAACCAGAGCATGCCACACATGCCTTCGGAGCCGTCGTAGGATGAGGTGGCACGTGTGGTTTAAATTGAAAAATTGGGCTTTTTTCTATTTATTTAATACCCGTAACTAAGAAAATCCATAACTTTGTGTAGGAAAATCACAAAATAAAATAAAAATATGCTCTTGCTCAATGAACAGAGGAGAATAATGTGGAATAAATTTCAAGTCCATCTGATGCATAAAATGTTCTTTATTAATTAGACACTATTTGGGATCATTTGATTTTCCATGCATATTGATACATCACCTTGGCTTGAAACTTTGGCATGTTGTAGCCTTTGTCAAGGGAAACATCCTCTGGTTTTTTCAAAGTCAGAGGAGGTTCCTATACAGAGATCCATATTTTTTAAGATCTTGCACATTATTTCTTTAAATTTATCATGAAAATTAGCATGTTGATTAGGAAATCCTAAGAAAATTTTGGAAGATCCACCATGACTAGATAAGCTTTTGGAAATAATTTCATGGGTCAATCATTTAAAATACCCTTATATTTTACAAACACTAAATCGATAAGATAATTAATTTTAGAAAATATAAACATTTAAATGATTTGATTTTTTATCTCCACTGTGATTTATGATCCAGAGAACTCATCATAACAAGTTCAAATATTTTGAGTTCATTTGATAACTTAATTTGATTTTCAAAGATAAACATCATTTTTGGCACTTAAATGATTTTTAAAAATCAAAATAAAAAAAATTATGAAACTTAGTTTTTTGAGTTCTCTGTGATCAGGGATATTTTATAAAAATAAACAAAATTATGAAACTTAGTTTTTTGAGTTCTCTGTGATTAGGGATATTTTATAAAAATAAAATAATATGAAACTTAGTTTTTTGAGTTCTCTGTGATCAGGGATATTTTATAAAAATAAAATAATATTTAGGATAAAAACTTGATTTTTAACCTATTTTAAATATTTAAATAATTAAAAATTCATAAAAAACACAAGAATAATAAAATTCATGGAAATATTCTAAATTGCTTCCTAATCACAAATAATTAGAATATTTTTCCTTATTTTCTAAATAAAGATATTGAATTTCAAAGCTTAAAAGTTATTTTTAAGGGCTAAAAATGAGTTTTTCACTAAAATAATTCCAATAAATCAAAGAAAAATATGAAATTTGCTCTTCTGGATCCTCTGACCTCAGAGAAATTTTTCAAAAATATAAAACCTAATTTTCACCATTTAAAATATTTTATTTTTATTAAATAACCCATAAATTAAAATATTTCTAAGAAATCACACAAAATGCAAAAAATTATGAAATTTGATGTGAAGACTTATCTCATCTAGGTATACCCCTAGTAAAAATTTCAAGGGATTATACTTTACCTTAGTCAAGTTAAGAATTTTCTTTGAAAAATCCTATTTTTGCATGAAAATAAATATATAAATTAAATTAAGTTTTGAAAAATCACATTTTCTCCTCTTATGTCTTAATTAACCCATGATTGAGGTAGGATAAAAATTTCAAAGTCATTTGAATTGAATTTAACAAATTATGAAGTGTTAGAGTCTTAGGGGCAAATGTATAATGTTGGAAAGTTAGCCTTAATTAACATTTAGGCCTAGGTGAAGGAGGGAAATGGGTAACCTCTCATCTTAATCAATTCATTTGATGCTTGAAACACAAATTGTTAATTGGTAGAAACTCATCTCACTTTCCTCATTAAAAAGATAAGTTAATAAATTTCTAAATTATTAAAAATTTGTAAGTTTATTAAAATAAAATGATCCTTGACTTAGGGGTATGACTTTTGAAGCTAATAATTAATCAATTTAATATCCCTATTTTGATTTTCAAATAGAATCCAAATCATGAATCATGGCCACTTAAAGCTTAACATTTTCAAAACAAATTAAGACACTCACCTAGGTCTTAAGGGCTTAGTGGTGACTTAGGCCAAATCAAAATTGACTAAATGAGGATTAGAGAAATAAACATAACATAATCAAACATCCTTGAAACACCACTAAGCCCAATTAGGGTTAAAATTTGGCTAAGTGTTCCAACAACACAAACTTGCCTCTTTATGCGTCTTCACCCACATAATTCTTAAATTGAATCACAAGTGATAATTACCCTATTCTTAGGGAAAATTGAGACATCAATGTTCACTGAGTAATAAGGGTATTTATAGGATGACTTATTAAGCAACATAATAAGTTTAAAAGAACTCGGGATTTTTCACCAGACAGCAAGAAAGTAGCACGGACCTGTTTCTTTCTCTAGATCTGTTGGATTTCTTGAAGATCTACTAAACTTATTATGTTTTGCTTGACAAAATCATCCTTAATTAAAAGGACCCACCAAAATATGACATAAGGTTAGGAAAACCACCAGAACTTTACTTTTCCTGCTCTCCATAAACTGTCTTAACATGCAGTTTTAAGTTTCAGGTGGTGGAACGAGAAGACTCGCTAGGTACGCTTTTACAGTTTGCAGCATTATCTTTCTTATACTTTTATGTTATACTTTTGGTGCTTATACAAATTTGCATGGAAAACTAAAACTATTAAGATAGCCCCAAAACTAAAATCAAAATCAAAACTAAAATCAACCAAGATAAAATTCACTGCCACAACATTCAAAATATAAAACAACACAAAATTTAATCACAAATATCACACAAAACTACAACTTCAACTAAATTAAGATGTCTCTATCGGATGATCGGGAATCCCTCGGAGGAGGTAACCTACGGTTGCTAACGAGGCTTCCCACGATTTAAATGAAATTATGGAATTCATTAAATTGAGTTTAGTAAGTTCATTTGGACTAAGTGAATCCAATAAAAAATAGTGGTACCAGAATGAGGGAACCGTAGGATCCTAACCGGTGTAGCTCTAATCAACTTTCATATGCCCTCATAAAATTTAAATAACTTCAACCATAGGGCCACCTGATTTGACATTATAACTTGACACACTACATAACTCAAGCTCGTCGAGACAAGGAGCTTGGAGCTAGCATGATGGGCAACACGGCCCTCTTCAACAGCAAAACCTGCCTTCCCCAGCTAAACCAATCGTCCTTCCTTAGACATAAACAACAAATCCATAGAAATTTGAGGTTTCTTATGCAACGTAATTCCTCACCTTATCTTTAGGCCTTTGTATAGCCCTATTATACAATTTAAGCCCTAACTTGTCTTAGGATTCTGAGGTTGTCGTTTGTCACGACCTAAATCCTCATATCTTCAAGGCTATTTGTGTGATCATTTCATACGAATGTAAGCTCTAACTAATAAAATTGGCAGGATGAAACACCTAAATATTTCTCCTCAAAACTGAAGCCAAACATTAGGATAGCTTGGGAAGTCACCGGGGTTCTCCTCTGGATCCATAACATCCCCTAGTTCTTCTTCTTTTGGATCTTACAATAAAATGTTCCAAATTTAAACCAATCCCCTTTCACACCTCTACATCTGATTTCATTGAAAAATCCTACCATTTGAAACTCCTTGAAGATAATATTTCCTGATTTTTATTAAGAGTATTCTTAAGTAATTTTGGTCATTTAAGATGTAATTAACTATAAGGGTTTGCCCTTATCGGAAGCTTTTTTTAACCCAGTTTAATATAAACCGTATTTAATTCTTTATATTAAATAGGGAAACTTGTCGGCAAATATAAAGGTTTCACAGACCAAACGGATGTCATGTATTCCTTAGTTTATTTTATAGAGCCTCATCCTCAAGTCTTGTGTTTATCCTTCGGGATAGATACAGGGTTTGAGGTACAACGCACTTTCATTTAAACTATGAAAAATATGGGGTCGGTTGGATTTTATATTTTTCCAAAACCAAATATATATGTAAATTAAAACGTCCTTCCAAAGAGGGCGACAAAATTTTGATTTCGGCAACCGACAGCTTCTTACGGGCAACTCCCCTCCAACCAAAAATAGCACCGACAACCCAGAATAAAGACTGGGAATGTCGGGCTCATGACATTAAACAGTGGGGGCACTGACGGCGCCATTTGACAGAGAGCACAAGAAATAGTTTGGACCACGGGAGCTGACGACGCCATCGTGGGTGACGATGGTGCCAATTTCAAATTATCCAATTCGAGGATTAAATTCAAAAAGCATCCAAATTCATCCCAATTCATTGAATTATTCAATAACTCTTCAAAAAGCTTCCAAAAACCCAGCACCGACATTGACACCGTCGGTACCCACGATGGCGTCGTCGGTGCCTGTGATCCGAATTATTTCTTGTGCTCTCTGTCAAATGGCGTCGTTGGCTCCTAATCTTGCATCATTGGAACCCCCACTATTATGGACTCCTCCTTCATGCTGGCGCCATCGGTGCTGAGTATTTCTTCTAAAACACTATTTTGACTCCAAATTCCATCATTTTTGCTTCCTTTTAGCTTCAAGTGCTAAAAATCATCAACCTGCAATAAAACATGAAAAATACTTTCCTCTAAAGTGCAATATCACCAAAAATGAGTATAAAATATATGTCTACAAATGCATATATTTTTGGTGCATCACACTTGGATATCCATTCCGGCAACCGACTGTTTCCAATTTCGCTACCGATAAACATAAGATGCAATTTAGCCACACAAGTTTTATTGAAGAAGCAGACTAGGCTATGTATTTGAAAAACAAATGGATTGAAGAAGACTCAACTAGAGTTCTTCATCACCATTCGTTATATCAGATCTATATTCAAATGCCCAAGGAGAAACTAATAAAAGGCCAGGATTCATTCCACTTGAAGGAGAGTGGAATTAAGCCCTTTGGTTAGTGTCTGTATATGTTAGGTGTTTGCCTGTTAGTATTAAGTTTGTTTTATGTGTATTTAGTGTTATATTTGTTTAGTGTTTGTGCTTAGGAATTATCTTATCCAAGATTCTTTGGATTGAGAAATTATGTATTGCAAATATTTGTATTTGTTTCTAAATTAATATGTGTTTGTTTGTTTGTGAAATTAGTGTTATTTTATGTTGATTCAAATTAGTGAATATCGGTGAATCTTGAGAAAGAGGAGAGTTGAAGGGAAAGAAAATAGTTATTAAAGATTTATAAGACCATTTAGGGGAGGTTGACTTAGGTTAGATGTGCATTTCACTTCAAATCAAAAATATCAAAATTTGTGCATTGGCGCCTAAGCGCCAAGTCTCCACGCTTAAGCACTGAATAACCAGAGAGGTTGGAACCTAAGTGCCAAACCATTCATGCTTAAGCATCGGTTCATGTAAATTGGTTCACGAACAGTTAAAAGTGAAAATTTTAGCCAAAAATCCCTATTATCGCACCGACTTCGTCTTCTTCCTCTGGTTTTTGCAATTTTAAGTTTTAGAGCTTCCTCTAAAGTGGAAATTTCTTTGTGGATTCAAGCCAAATTTGTTAGATTTGATCTTCTTGTGTTAAGAGCCTCACTTCTATATAAAAAAATTTTATTTTCACCATGTATTTTAAGCACACTATGGATTTGACCAAACATCACTATTCATGGTGAAAATTTGAGAAAAATAAATGGAAAATACATAGAAATGATTGTTTAAACTGTTAGAAGTTGAGTTTAGTGATTTAGATTTGAATTTAGAATTCATTGGGAATTTTAAGTGATTTTTTGATATGGCCCCAAGAATAAAGAGTAAAGGGAAGGCCTGCTATGATTCGAGCAAGTTTGTTAGTACGAGAGCTCAAGATAGACATAGCGACACACTGTAGTCAAGGAAACTAATTTCTGAGAGATGTTTTAAAAGTCCAAGTGGACCAGTGCAAGATTGGATATTTCGCCGACAAGGGGAACGTTTTTCTCTTTTTTTTGTGTTGGTTGTAATTTCTTTTATTCGGGAGTTTTATGCTAATCTCCTTGAAGCTAAAGAAGATCAGGTCATAGTTCAAGGAAAATTAGTGGCTTTCTCCCCTGAGTTAATAAATATGTTCTAACATTTGTCCCCTAGTACGTGTGTTTCTATTAGAATTATAATCCAACTGAGGGGGAGTTATACGAGATCATATCATCATTGAACGATGGAAGAGGAATTTGGAAGATCACTTATACACCTAAAATATATAGTATTTTTAAACATATTTTTATACCTATTTTTGAGATATTGCGCTTTAATGGAAGATATTTTTGTATTTTTTTTGCAGATACAAGTAAAAGGGGTCAAAAAGGCTTAAAGGAGTGAAAAAGGATCAAATTTGGAGCAATAAGGTAAAAAATGTGCAAAAGAGTTTTGGCGCCTAAGCCCCAGATCTGGCGCTTAAGCGCCGGTTAAACAGAGAAGACTGCGCCTAAGTGACAGAGGCCCCAGGCTTAAGCACCATTGGTAGTTATTAGACGAGTAAATTTGGTTTATGCTAATTTTGAAGAGGTTTTTGAGGCACCCATTGGCTTAATAGGTGGTTATAACCACCATGGATGAAAATTATCATGAAAGGATGCATATCTTGGGGAAATACATCAAATCTAAACATATTTTGAAGAGAACCAAGGCACCTTTTGGAAAATTATAAAAGAAAGAAGATTGAGACTTTGAAAGAGGTCCTGAAAGTATTTGAAAGTTTTGAAAGTTCTCATTTGGGGAGTTAGTTCAGAGAGATTTTCAGGTACAACTTATACTATTATTTTATCCTTTTTGTTAATTATTTTGAGTGATTTTAAAGAGAAGAGAATCAAAAGAACCTTAAAAGTTTGGTGGAGGACTTAAGATAAGTTTTTATCTTTCTATTTTGAGACTACTTTTAGTTTTAATTAAGACCTATTATTGGTTTGACAATGATTTCTTCTTTTAAACTAAAGTGTGGTTTTATTTTCTCCATGAATTCTGAGTAGTTTTATTTGTCTTTCTTCTTAAAATGATAAGTAATTAAGTTTTATATGGAAATTGTGGAAAGTATTGATCTTTAATGTGAAGAAGTTGTGATGATTTAAATCCATGCACTTTATTTACTTCTTGATTTGGCCAATCAAGATGTTAAAATTTGTTGTAAGAACATTTAAGAACTAGGCTGGTATTATATCAGTCAACAATTGGAAAGAATCACATGTGGTCGTATAAATGAGAATGTAGTTCATATGATTGAGTGCAAATAAATAGGAAAATGTTCATTGAAGTGTGTAGAGTTAGAGAACTTTAAAGTGACAGTTTAAAGCCCCCAACTTGGATTATTATTTTAGGTTCTGATAAAAGAATGTTAGCCCCCAGGTGGAGGGAATCGAGGGAACTCTAGAGTGAGGGCTAGTATCTTCCCTGCCTAGCCGGTCTTCAGAACTATTCAAACTTTAAATTATCCAATATTTTTTATAGCATCTCTAGTAAGGGTGAAGAATATTATTGCTCCTCATTGGCACAACACAATTTGCATACTTCCACAACATAATTCCTATACTTATTACTGATTCATAACAAGAAGAAAGAGATTTTCATATTTAGTGTTTTTCTTCTACAAAAACTCTTGTTATCTTTTTAAATTGTTATTGTTTCATCAAAATATTGAAAATACCAAATATATTTAAATTTTCATTACTGCAAAAATCATCTTTAATTTAGATAATTATCTTTTTATTAAAATAAAATGTTTGTTGTTCAATAGTGCATATTGTGTATTCTCCCTGTAGGTTCGATATTCAGGTCTTAATCAAAAAGTCATATATTACTTGATAACAATACATATACTTGCGTAGTATGCCAATATATATAAATTAAAAGTTAAATTATTATTTTTCTTTAGGATCAAGTTTTTTATTTTGTTGCAAAGTAAGAAAATATAAGTGAATATAATCTGAGTTATTATTGTACTTTGCATATTAGCAGTGTCCAGGGATCAAGTTTTTTGGCGCCGTTGCCGGGAGAAATTGATTTTAAAAGAAATTTTCTATTTTTAGAATGTCTTATTTAAACTTTAAGTTATCTTATCTTATTTAATTTTATTTTAATTTATTTTATTATATGCTAGTGTATGTGTAATTCAGGTTCTGAAGGACTAGTGCCCTACGATTCTGAATTAGAAAGAACAATTAGAAAAATCAGAAAAACCAAAAAAATTATAAATTTTTAAAAGTCCAAAAAAATTACAGATATGGCAGACCAAAATAATCAAAATGTTAAAATTCATCAAGAGTTTAGTCCTTTAAGAGATTATACCAACCCTACTATAGATGAACTTCATTGTAGTATTCAAAAACCTACTGTAGTGGCTAATTCATTTGATCTTAAACCTACTATTATCCAAATTGTATCAAATAATCAGTTTGGGGGATCACCAACTGAAGATCTAAATTTACATCTTGCCAATTTTCTAGAATTGTGTGCTACTTTTAAATACGATGGTGTATTAGATAATCTCATAAGACTAAGGGATAAAGCTAAGATGTGGTTATATTTGTTAGCACCTGGATCTATCAAAACTTGGGGTGATTTAGCACAAAAATTCCTTGCTAAATATTTTACACCATCAAAAATTGCAATGCATTGAAATGATATTACAACTTTTAATCAGTTTGAAGGGGAATCTATTTATGATGCCTGGGAGAGATTTAAAGAACTGTTAAGAAAGTGTCCACACCATGCTATATCTATTCAAACTTTTTATAATGGATTAGTTGGATCTCTTAGATCTATTATTGATGCCGCTGCTGGTGATTAGTTGGATCTCTTAGATCAATTATCGATGCCACTGCTGGTGGTTCATTGATGTCAAAATAATTTCATGTCGCTTATGCTTTAATTGAAGAAATGGCTACCAATAATTTTTAATGGCCTTGTGAGAGGGTAAATTCTAAGAAAGTAGCTAATATTCATGAAATTAATGCATTTGCTTGTTAGCAAATCAAGTTGCTGCAATTTCAAGGAAGTTAGACCAATTTGGAATGAATTTTTCTGAACCAATTTCTATGATTAAAGAGAATTCTTTAGGCCAAATGGTAGATTCTCAAGCATCTTTAGAAACTTTGAATGCCATAATTAATGAAAAATAGCCCATATTCAAATTATTATAACCTAGGTTGGAAGAACCATCCCAACTTTAACTGGAATAACAATTCGGGTGGTAATAAACAGAAATGGAGGAACAACCAAAGAAACCCATTAGGAAACTAGAACAACCAAGGGAATAATAATTATAGATCTACTTATCCTCCAGGTTTCAAGAGTAATACACAGTTTAAGGAGAAGAAGTTTTTTATAGAAGAAGAGGTGTTAGAAATGGAAAATCATTTACAAAGTCAAAGAGCTACAATTAGAAATATTGAGAATCAACTTGGGCAAATAGCAAATTCATTAAGTAACAGATCCCAAGGAACACTTCCTAGTAATACTAAATCAAATCCAAAAGACTAGAATAAAGAACAGGTAAAAGCCATTAAACTTAGAAGCGAAAGAGAGTTGGAAGGTCAGGTTCAAAAAGAAATTGAAGTTGAGAGTGAAGAAATTGAAGAATCAAAAGATGACGCTCCAAAAGATTTTGAGAGACATATTTCTCCACTAAAAATTGATTTGAAAAAACCACCACCTTCATTTCCTCAGAGACTTCGTTAGCAGAAGTTGGATAAGCAATTTTCAAATTTTCTGGAAATATTTAAGAAGCTTACAATTAATATTTCATTTGCTGAAGCCTTATAACAAATATCGAGCTATGTAAAGTTTATGAAGGATATTCTCAACAGGCAAAGGAAGTTTGAAGATAATGAGACTGTTGCACTTAGTGTAGAGTGTAGTGCGATAATTTTGAAGAAGCTTCTTAAAAAGCTTAAAGATCCTGATAGCTTTACAATTCCATGTGTAATAGGAGACAAATTTTATGGGAAAGTTTTATGTGATTTAGGTGCAAGCATTAACCTTATGCTATTATCAATATTTAAAAGATTGGGATTAGGAGAAATAACCCATACTACTGTAACCTTGCTGTTAGCAGATCGTTCGAGAACATACCCTAAAGGAGTTATAGAAGATGAAAAGTGGATCAATTTATCTTTCCTGTTGATTTCATTGTGCTAGATATGGAGGAAGATAAAGAGATACCTATCATTTTGGGGAGACCTTTCTTATGCTAGATATGGAGGAAGATAAAGAGATAACTATCATTTTGGGGAGACCTTTCCTAACCATAGATGGAGGAAGATAAAGAGATACCTATCATTTTGGGGAGACCTTTCCTAGCCACAGGAAGAGCGAGCAATGATAGATGTGCAGAAAGGCGAATCAACAATGCGGGCTTGTTACTTTTAACATTTTAAAATCAATGAAATACCCTACAAAAGGTAAAGATAATGAATCTTATAGGATGGATGTTATAAGATATCTAACTGAATGCCATTTTAAAACTACTTATGAAGAAAAAGTACAAGATTTGGAACACGAGCAAGAAAAGAAATTAGATCAATGTGAAGATCTTTTTAAGGAAGATTCAAACTATGTTCGAGAAATTTTGAAGTTTTAGACACGATAGACAAAGATAAATCATTTTGTCCATCTATTGAAAAACCTCTAGAACTAGAGTTGAAGTTACTTCCTGATCATTTTAAATTTTCCTTTTTAGGAGATTCCTCTACTTTACTAGTTATAATTTCCTTAAAATTAACAATGGAAGAAAAAGAAAGGTTGATGAAAATTTTGAAAAATTTTAAGAAAGCCTTTGGATGGACAAGTGCTGATAGTAAAGGAATCAGTCCTTTAATTTGTATGCATAGAATTCATATGGAAGAGAATTGCAAACCCAGGGCTGATCTGCAAAGGAGATTGAATCATGTTATGAAAGATTTGTAAAGAAAGAAATTTTAAAGTGTTTAGATGCCGGAATTATCTACCCTATTTCATATAGTGCATGGGTTAGTCCAATTCATCGTGTTCCTAAGAAAGGAGTAACTGTAACTGTAAATGAACATAATGAGTTAATACCTACTAGACAAGTTAAAGGGTGGCATTGATTATAGAAAATTAAATCTTGCCACTAGGAAAGATCATTTTCCACTACCCTTTCTAGATTTTATAGAAAATTAAATCTTGCCACTAGGAAAGATCATTTTCCATTACCCTTTCTAGATCAAAAAATCTTGCCACTAGGAAAGATCATTTTTCATTACCCTTTCTAGATCAAATGCTGGATAGACTTGCTGGGCATAAATACTTTTGTTTTATGGATGGATATATTTGTTATCACCAAATTCAAATATCTCCTAAGGATCAAGAGAAAACAATGTTTACCAGTCCTTATAGTATTTTTTCTTTTAGAAGAATGCCCTTTGGTTTATGTAATGACCCTGCTACATTTCAAAGATGTATGTTGGCAATTTTTTGTGGTTAAATTGAAAAGGGGATTGAAGCATTCATGGATGAATTTTCAGTTTTTGGAACTTCATTTGACTCATGCTTAGAACATTTATCCAAAGTTCTTAAGCGCTGTGAAGAAACAAATTTAGTCCTTAACTAGGAAAAATGCCAATTTATGGTAGCATGAGGAATTGTATTAGGACATCAAATATCATAAAATGGTATGGAAGTAGATCCTGCTAAAATTCAAGTGATCGCTAATTTACCTTATCCAACAAATGTAAGGAAAATTAGGAGTTTTTTAGGACATGCTGGACTTTACATGCAATATATTAAAAACTTTTCAAAGATTGCTAGCCTTTATGCCATTTACTAGAGATGCAATTTTTAATTTTGATGAGGAATGCCTAAAAGCTTTTAAGTTATTAAAAGAAAAACTAATCTCTGCACCAGTTATAGTTTCACCAAACTGGGAAAAACTTTTTGAATTAATGTGTGATGCAAGTGATTATCCTATTGGAGATGTTTTAGGACAATAAAATGTTAAAATTTTTGAAGTTATTTACTATGCTGGTAAAACTCCTAATGAAACTCAAATTAATTATACAATAACTGAAAAAGAGTTATTGACAATAGTATATGCTTTTGATAAATTTAGATCATATTTAATTCGAACTCATTATGTAGTGCATACAGATCATTATGCTATTAAGTATTTAATGAAAAAGAAGGATGTTACACTAGACTTATAAGATGAATTCTTCTTTTGCAAAAATTTGATTTTGTAATAGTATATCAGAAGGGGATTGAAAATCAAATTGTTGATCATTTGTCTAGGCTTGAATTAGAAAAACCACTCTATTTTGAAAATGAAATTAATGAACATTTTCCCGATGAAAAATTGTTCACTATTAATGAGTGGCGTGTTCCGTGGTATGTCCACATTGTGAACTTTATTGTTATTGATATTATACCATATGGAATGACATGCCAACAGAATTATTTCTGAAGCTAAGACTTATTTTTGGGATGACCCATTTTTATATAAACAAGGAAATGATTTAATTATTTGAAGATGTGTACCATTAGAAGAAACTTATTAGATTATCCAGAAATGTCATAATTCTTAATTTGGGGGACATTTTGGCGTTGATAAAACATCATACAAAATTTTACAATCTGCATTTTATTGGCCTACAATTTTTAGAGAT